>BQNB010016921.1:4703-70836 GCA_026074375.1 Tanacetum coccineum | reverse complement strand
ATTGTTAATGGCCATCGACTCAAACTATATCATGAAGAAGAAGATTATAATGACCCAAGGGAAGAAGTCACTCCCTTCTTTCCCAAAGAATGACTCACCAAGTTCGAGTCTAGCTAACGACTCTATTAAAAATTAAGCGCTTCTTGGGAGGCAACCCGTGCTTCACTTAAGTATGGAGGAGTCCCTTCCCCATTCTTCTTTCATATCCTTTATTTATTTTCTAAAAGAACAACAAAAATATTTTCTTTTTATGTTCTTTTGTATTCACTTTTATGCAGGTAATATAATTTAAAGATTTTAGAAAATTATGAAGCCTGCTCAAGGATAGCTCTCTCGCAGCTATATATCTATATGCCCCGAGAAGTACCGCTTTCCCTTAATTTTCCCTATTTTATCTCTATTATCAGTTTTCACATTGAGGGCAATGTTCAACTTAAGTATGGAGGGGAGCCAAATAGGAAAAATTAATCATATCCCTCCATGTTGGCCTTGTTAAAATCTTTTTAAAAAAATCAAAATTTATATATATGCTTTCAAAAATTAAAAAATGCTCTTAGTAAGGAAAATCCAACTGGATTGACATTATAGCTAGCATAACCTAGTCTACTAAATTGTGAGAATTATAAGCGTCTAGAATATTTGGGTGCCCACCTTTGGTGCCAAGATAATTGATACCTTTAGCTTGTTTGAGTTAAGGAGTGAGCAATCATATGTATCTATTCCATCGTTATGAGATATGTATATGTGGTTTTGTCGCCTCTTCTAGAGTGGTATTGGTTGATCATCATTTACTAAACCGAAGCCTGATTAATCTTATGATATGAAATCCGCAAGTCCCTGTTCTTGCAAGTGCTCCCTTTAGTGCTAAATTGCTAAAAGATCTTAGTAAAGAAGTTAAAGTTAAAAGAAGAAGTTATGTGCCAAGCCTTAGTTATGGTGTGTTATCTTAAAACTTAACCCATATCACAACAATAAGCTATTCCAATAAGCAATAAGCTAGAAAGAGAGAAATGGAAAATAAAAGATTTATTAAAGAGAGAAAGTAGAAAGGTGGATGATTACACGCACATACAAGTAAATGAAATGGTAACCAACACCCTCTCCATGTGTGGAGAGGGTCCTATTTATACCCTAAGGCCACCATGGGCTCGTGGGCTTTCTAACTTGGTCCGGGCTTGGCTTATCTTGGGCTTTGAGCCTAAAACATGGATAATATTAGATTATAATCTAAGCCTGTTGAACCCGAATAGACTATTACTTAACAAGACTAATTATGACTAATAAGACCGATAACATTCTTATTTGACTTATATAAAATTAAGGTTAACAATCTCCCCCAATGTTGAGGTCTCTTTCTTCAAACTCCTTCACTATTGAGGTCTTCTTTAAGTTCTTCATTTAAGGATGTGAAGGACTTGATCTTCTGTGTTGACGTTCTTGTACGACTGATAACATTCTTGAAGGAGGTTGTCTTGTTTTATCATTGTATCCCCCAATGTTGAAGATGTGACTTTTGACGTTTATGCTTTGCCTTGTTTATCTTTAGTCTTACTTTTTTCTTGTTTTTAATGGCTTTGTTCCTTCATGCTTTTGTGATCTTGATCTTGAGCCTTTATCTTTTAACTTTGAGTTCTTGAGATCTTTCATCTTGCATCATCTCCTTGACTTGAATCATCTTGATTTGACTTTCTTAACCAACTTGTGCTCTTGACCGACATACTCATACTTATTGCATTATTGTTTGACTTGTATGATCATAAGGCTAACAATCTCCCCAAAATACGATTCTTGATTTGACTTTAAAGATCTTTGAGGAAGTTTAGAATCAACACTCTTGATGCTAAATGATTGACTTTTAGAGCTCGAGTCTGAGTATGTAGTTATGAATCTGACTTCGCTGATACATGGTTGCAACACCGACAATAGAATCTTCATTTAAAAGGTTAGTGATAAACAACAGATATGGACGAAAGTGTCTTTGTCACTTCATTGCATATGGTTGCAATAACCATGGTTCCCTATTAATCAGTATAAATACTGCATGTGATCAGAGAGAATTCATATGAACTTCTTGACATGGTTTCGCAGCTATACTAGCCATTCTCGTTATCAGAGCATCTCAAAGCAAACAACATGGTAAGAGTGAATCAGATAGTTACTATCATTCTGATTAAGTCGTCAATTCATTTACTGTAACAAGTTTGATTCATATAGAATCGCACCATCGTTTCTTTCCAGTTGACACAAGTTCGATTCATATAGAATCTTGCAAGTCACCTACCAAGAGCTTGTTTGATGTTGGCTCAAGCAGGATTGTATCACTCTGATGTTCTAGCAAGATCTCAAGGATAATGCGTAGGACTCTTTTTACAACTGGTAAACTTTATGGTGTTCAACAAGTGTATTTTGACATTGTGTCCTAATGAGAATTATAATTTGATCTCTTCTTGGCGACTCGATTTGTGCACTTTGGTTTTAGTAATCAGAGACTGGAGCAGACTGCCACCTATTCAATATCAAACATATACTCAAGTGAGATGTCAATAGATAACGTGTGTATCTCTGTGACAAATAAGACAAGTTTTTTTTGAGAGAAACTCGAATGGCTAGGAAGGGTTGTGCATTGCATCACTGGGTCCATGACGACTTTCTTTAATACCAACAATCATCTTTGTGATTTTGATAGATTATGTATTGAACCAGTTTCTGCCTAAAGTGTTTTGAGGGCTGCTTTGTTTTCACCCTTTATCCATACATTTCTTTTTCATTCTTCAACCCCTTTAATGCTTACCAAGACGTTATCACTAACACCTTGTTGTGATTGTTCCAGTGTTAGCTCAACCTTAGTCGGCATTCTTCCCTTATTCTCATTCATCTCCAATCATACCTAAGGACTGCTATTTCTAACTATGGATTGTCCTTGGGTAGATCCCTCCGGTTCTGGTTGGATCATAGGACTTATACCTAACCTTAACCACCTTATGACTTCATCGACGTCGTGAGATTAATTGGTTGTTGGGTATAGTGATCGAACCATAAAACCTTTGATACAGACATTTTGAAATACTCCCTCTACACATGTGCATCGAGATTCGAAATTGTTTTGCACATGAAGGAAAGAGTTTCACTTAGAGTCTTAAAGATCACATTCTTCTATATCACATTTTAATCACATTTTCTTCCCTTATTTAAAATAATAAATCCATTAGTATTTGAAATACCAACTGATTAAAATTTTGACATAAAAAATTCCATAGGGAGAAAAATTATACCACGATATTTGCATGAATTCATTTTCCTGATAGCTCCCCTTCAACAATATATGTGGGATACCAATATTTATTAAAACTTGACATTGGAATGAAAAATTGATATAACACCACAAAATGTTGAAGATAGAGTGAGATGCCTTAGTGAACAATGTATATTATTAATTAACATTATAATTTCAACATTTTAGTTTCACGAAATGTGTTTGGATACATAAAACTGGCATTTATGAGATGTACCAAAAACATTAAAAGGCTTTGTTTTAAAAGCTCCCCCTCAAAAATTTATCATATAAATATGACATTTTGAGAAAAATTGATACCATAATTTTTAAACTTATTTGAGGAAGGGGGTGTTGAACACACAATTTTAGCAAATACCACTTATTATGGAAAGATATCATAAATTATATTGTGAACAATTTGATATTGAAAGTTCTTTTGAAAAAAATGTGTTCAACGGTTTTTAAAACACATGATAGAAGACTTCTCTTCTATTTGTAGAGTAAGTGCACTGAAGCGTACACTTCCCTATGACATTCGGGTCTGAGTTATGCACTGAAATGTACATAAGTCATAAAGAAAATTTAATAATGACATGTTTTGAAAGCATTTGAAACTCTTGCTCGAACTTCATTTACATGCCCGTGTCGATGTTAATCAACATTTCTAGGTACGTAAATGTTATCGATTTCAAGAGACATGTCAAGAAGATTCTTTTTGGTATTTTTGAAAATTTTCTGATTTTGTATTTTGTTTTTATAGATTTTATATTTTTGTAATTTCTTTTTCTTGGTTTTATATTTTTGTGTTTTGTTTTTCAAAAATATTTATAAATCAAAATAAAGAGAAAAATGAAAATATTTACAAATCAAAGTTTCCATCAGCAGTGACAGTTGTTGCTAGTTGAAGTAGATGAAGTTGACTCTAGTTGTTGTTGACGTTGATCGGGTGCATCAGCAGCAGTAACAACGAAAGACTTTGAAACAACTTGATTTACTCCATTGAAATATTCGTCAAACAAAGGACCGAATAGACTTTCCAACTCTATCATATCTGTTGTAGGAACTTTTGTTGACATGGTGGAGCGAGGCTTGAACCATTGTGTTCAAACGTCATTTTTGACATTTAGGATCGAGGCTTGAACTGATGTGTTCAAACGTCATTTACATGTATCATCATTTGTGAATCCACTTTGATAATGGTTTCTGAGATATCAGCTTTTTCAGCAACCATACTCTGAGATTTTCCTTGTTGACATTACATAAGGTACCTGTACTTAAATCAAGACTTTGTTCCTTCTGAACATTGATTGATATACCTGCACTTAAATCCAAAGTTTGTTTGCTTACATGAATATTATGGATATCTACATTTGAACCATGTGTGGGTTCACTGTCATCCTTGCTTGTACAAGAATAAAATAACTTTCCTGTAGGAATCCACCTAAGACCAACAGATTTGAAAATTCTACCCGTGGGTTTCCACCTAAGATCAGATCTAGGAGATATTTTCTCATACACAACGAAAGTCTTATTGGGAGAAAACCTATGTCCTGTAAAGATCTGCCTACCAGGTTTCTGAGTATGACTCTTCTGTTCTACGGGTTTCTTACTGATGCTCGTCTTATGGGATTGACTCTTAGCACGTGAATTCACTTCATTCATGATTTTTGTTATACATGCATCATGATTTGCATTAAAGACGCATTTATGACATGTAGAACAGAAGAAATATTTTAAATTTGAGAAAGAACTAGAACTCTTAGAGTGATCTGCTTTGGGCACAGCCGTTATTGTTACGTAACTACTTTTTGATATAGGCAAACTCCGAGGTGTTTAATTGTTGCTCCTAGGTTTTGGTTTGCTACCATCAGTAGTGCTTTGAAATCTAGCAGAAGGAATCATACTAGTTTTTGAGTTCTTATCTCTTTCTTGTGTCTTTTTCTTAGCTTCATCTAGATAGTGATTATGAACCATGTCATTTAAACTAAATCTTGGCATGTTCTTAGAACTATTCCTAGATTCGCTAGATACAATCATATGATCAGGTTTTGCAAAAGTAGATTCTCTTCTCTTAGGAAAATAGCGTTGAGTTACTGGTCTTGACAAATTGTTATTCACATCAACTTGGGAGGTAAACCGTTGTTTTGACATTTGAGGCCTTTCAGATTTAAACGCATTCGGTTGTCTAACAACTGATTGGTTTCTTAGTGATTGTAAAATCGGTTTCCCCAAGACTGATGTTTTAGCAAATTTAGTATCTACACTATTTCCTTTTAACTTCCTTAAGTCATTTTTTAAAGCAGCAATTGCAAAAACCTTTTCCTAAATCTGAGCTTTTAAATCAGCATTATTAGCAAGCAAAGAAGTTGTCTGTTCTATAGTCTTTGATCTCGTAATTTTAATAGAATCATTCAAATCATTGTAATGCTTTTTCAAAGTCTTATTTTCCTTACGTAATTTAGCCACACTATATTCCAATTTGATGTTCATTGTTTCAAGTACATCAATTTCCTTTTTAATCTTGGCTTTATTACTTGTTTAGTTCAAAATTTGACCATGTTGCCTCGATTTTATAGCTTGATTTTGATATTTAAGTTCGCGAGCAATACAATGTGCTTCCATTCTTGAAAAATCTTTTTGAAATTGGGCAACATTCTTTTTGAGTAAAATATTTTCAGACTTGGTATGTGCTTAATTACACATACCATTTATCAAGGAAAACGTGCCTAAAAGACTAAAAACATACCAAAAATACATTGTATTTGTGTGTTTTGCATTTATATTGTGCAGGTAACGGATATCAAAGAAAAGGACAAAAACAAAGCCAAAACGACAAAACTGTGCTCGAGAATAAAAAGAGCGTAAAAAGTCAAGTCAAGTCAAAGCCAAAGTCAAAACGTAAACAACAAAAAAAGTCAAAGTCATCAACGAAGCCAAAACCAAAGAAATATTTGATGGGTCAACCCGTACCCATCTAATGGGTCGGGTCTGCCCATTAAAGTTATTGAAGATACAAGTTAAATAGAAATGGCCCAATGCCATTTCTATTATATTCGGCCCAAGTTCATAAGCCCAAACCTACTTAACAGCCCAACAACTTAACTGTTAAGTTTGTTAGTCCCTCAAGGACCATCCATGCAAACACACTATAAAACTTGAGAGGCTGAAACTGCCAACTCCCTTATATGTTTGACACCACAGGACCATCCATGTCATAAATGTATACAACTTGAGGGGCCATTTCTGTCAAAACTACAAACCTTTACCCTGTTTATACCAAAACATATATACAAATGAAAAAACCACTCTTGGCGCCAAATTACTATTCTTGTGTCTTCTCCCCTGAACCCCTGCAACCCCATGACAAAACCATTACCCTCCCCTCTACCCCACTTCACATAGGCCAATTGCCATGTTGGCAATCCTTTAATCTTCCATTCGTTCAAGGACTTTGACAAAATCAAGGGATGCGATTAATCACCTTGGGCTCCAAGATTATTTGATGGCTAGGATTTGTTCAAAGAAGCACAAGCAAGGGTTTTGAAGGCTTTTCTCCTCACAAAAGAAGCACAAGTAAGAAGAAGACAAAGATTGTAGACAAGTCCAAGACCTAGACTCGAATTATATATATAGGACTCATTTGTATGCTTAAGGCATGTAATATTGTATTTTCAGCTCAAATAGTTTAGTTTTAACTTATGTTTTTAATCTTGTACTCTTTTAATCAATCAATGAAAATTTAAGTTTTTAGTCAAAAATCTGTTATACTTAAAATCTTATTCTATTGTTATCAAAAGTGTTTTATGAGATCTCATAAGCTCATTTGTACTTGTTATAAGCTGTTCACTCAAGTTTATGAACTTTTCCATAGTTCATAGTGTTTGAGTTATTATTTCACTAAAAATACAAAGAATCTGTCAAAACTTAATGGAGCATGGTAAATTATGGATGGCCATGGGTTAGTGCTTATGTGGATAAGCTATAGGTTGGTTATAAACTGATTTAAGTGCTTAAATCATTCACAAAAAGCTCTGGACCTTTGTAAGTCTTAAAAGTCATTTTTAGCTTAAAAGTTGCATTTGCTTAATAACTGCTTATTGGTGCTTATTTATTGCTTATATCTGCTTATCTATGCTTAGTTATGATGTTTAGTGCTTTAAATGCTTAAGTTGTAGTTTAAAATTTATTTGTGCAAGTTTTTCTTAAAATCTATCTTAAATAGCTTATAAAGTAGCATAGTTATTAATCTTGTTATTCTGGCTTATTTAGTCGTTAAAAGTTGTTCATTAGGTTTGTATTAAGCTAAAAATTATCTGGTCTTTGAGGTTTCGGGCTAAAATCTTGTTACAGACGCGCTAAAATGATTCTCTCTCGAATGTTTTAAAAGGGTGTGTTCGCCGCGCGCGTCAGTAGACATAATGGGGTTCAAAATATGTTGAAAAACTTTTTGCCGTCCTCACATATCCAGCCCCTTCTTTAACAACCCTTTCTTTCTCTCTCGTATTAAAATCTATTTTTAAAAGGTTGCCATAGTTTAAAATATTCTTTTAAGGTCTTTAGTAATCATAGCTTAAGGTTGTGGCGCCCTTATAGTGTTTATGAGTCTCACTGAATTGTTTAGGATTTTTGATTTATGTTTCATTTAGGTCGTGTGTCCCTGACCGCTGCTTGCTGATTGAATCTAAAATGCCAGTAGTATAAAGATCCTAGTTGCATTTACTCGTTCTGCTTTTGCCATTTGTGTTTAGAGTTGAATTCTGCCAAAATAGGTTTTAAGATTTGAAATCTTTTGCATAAGTAGTTTGTTGTCTAGACTTAATCTATTTCAGCTTATTTTATATTTTAACTTCTTTTTACTAGCTTAATTTAGGCCTGCTCTTTAGTCTTTAAAAATTAAGAAAACCAAAAAGAATAGATTTTAGTGTGAATGTCCATTTTCCATAAGCTTTTTTATGGCTTGTTTTTGTTTCAAACTCCTATTTCTTTGCTGCTTATTGTAGCTTGTTGAACAAGCTTTTAAGTGGTATAAGCCACTTAGCCATAAGGATCCACTAACTAGCTTAAAAATAAGCTAGAAAGTGCCTTCTTGGTTGTTTGGCTAGCAGTTTTAGCCAAAAAAGGCTGATTGGCTTTTCAGACCATTTCAGCTTATTTGAGTGCTTAATTTTTGTTCCTAGTTGCTTATTAGGTTTGGCTTCTTTTCTAGCTTAGTTGTGAATTCAAAGGGCTTATTAGGTTAATTTTTTGGTTTAAAAGATAAAACTAGTGTTGTGTCTGCCCTTTTTTGTCTCTTGTTTAAATAAGCTTTTATGTGCTTATTTGCCTACTTTTCCTTGCTTCTTTTTTGCTTATCAGTGCTTATTAGAATAGCTTATTGTCTGTTTTTAGCTTATGTGCTTTTCTTTAGCTTATTTGGCTTTAAAAAATCTAAACAGTTTAGCCCCTTTTTGCTCTTAGTTAAGTTAAGTAATCTGTCACCTTTAGAGCTTATTTCTGAGCTTATTTTTATGTTTTAAAAATTTTGTCTTCACAAAAGTTGTTGGTTTACAGCTTATTTATAATCTGTGTAAAAAATTCTTAAAAAATGCAAAAGGAGAAGGTGGAAGTCCAAGGTGAGCAAGGCTCGAACCTTAGACCTCAACCTTTCACACCACACCACTCATACCATCTGCCATTGGGACTTTTTTTGTATCACTTTGCAAGATTTATTACTTAAGCACATTTTCATTCTCTTTTTTCATTAATAAGTCGTAGCTTATTTTAGCTTTTTCTTAGCTTATTCGATAAGCTGGCTTAACCAACTTATTTTTCCTAGGAACTTTACAACATTTAGGACTTTCCTGCAATTTTTTAGATTTTTCCGACTTAATTTGTTATTTTTCTTTATTTTTCGATGTTTAAAAATTTAGAAAATCAATTAAAAATAGTTTAATTAATCAGAAAAATACAAAAAAATAGTTTTTATATTTAGAATAAATAGTTTTAGGTTTACAAAGTTTAAAATCTTTTTCATCATTTTTAGATTTTAAATTTCATTTTTTGCTTTTTAAATTAAATTTAGGAATTAGTTTTTAATTATAAAAAGTAGTGAAAAATATTTTTCTGAGTTTTTATCATATTTTAGACTTTTCTAAAGTAGAAAATCAATTTTTTTGAATTTTTAGGAATTAATTTGTCATTTTCTAGAACTTTAATTGATTAAATAGGTTTTTATTTCATAAAAAAATTATAAAAAAGTCAAAGAAATATAAATCTTTTTTAGAAAAATTTCTTTTGTCATTTTAGAGGTTTAGAAACTAAATTTGCATTTTTAGGGTTAAGATTTGCCTTAGCTAGTTTTTAGGTCACGTTTTTAGGATCCCCGTTTTGCGTTTTTAAGTTTAAAATAGTTTTCCTTTAATTGTTTTTAAGTGTTTGCGTTAATTTTCCCATAGTTTTAGAAAACCATTCTAAATTTTGTTCCATTCAAGCATCGATTATCAAAACGACTCTCGACTTTCACTTGCGTTCCTCGTTGGGGATAACGACCCGGGAATCATACTCCCGGTTTACTACAATTGAGATTTTTGATTCTTATTATATATTTATATATTTAATATATATAAAGTGTTGAGTTTATCTCATTGTCATTTTGGCACCGTTACCGGGGAGGATTGTATACAATTGTCGTTGCGTTTGCCAATTTGTGCTTTGAAGATCCTTCCGTGTGAAGTTATTTTGCTTATTTTCTTATAAAGAAAATACAAAAAGATTTTTCTTTTATTAGTATATATAATATAAAAAAATCAAAAAATAAAATAAAAACATAGTCCATAAAAAGAAATAAAATTCACCATCAATATAATACTTTCAACTGAAGTATTATCATTAATAAGTTCCCGAACCAAAGATCAAAAACTTGCCTTTTGTGTCTCTTGTGAGGTACGGTTCACCTTTGAAAGTTAAACAAACTCTAAGAGGGGTATAAGGCGGGTAGTTCCAACGAACTACGACCCTAAAGGAGAAAGTTTTTTAATAGCTTCGCGCTTTCCTTTTCCTCCTCTTCTTTGTGCGTTTTTCTCTTTAAATAGTTACCGAGAAGCGAGTTGATTATTAGGTTTAAGTGTCTTATCTCATTGTCCGTTATTAAAATAAATTGTGTATACATTGTTGAAAAAAAAAATTAGTATAAATTTTCTTTTTATATTTTAGTGCATGCGCACTCGTTCTCAATCCTGTAATTCTAACCGTCAACAACAACAAGTCCACCCGACTTTTGTTGAACCATTTAATCTTGTGGAACCTATTGATAATCAAGCTCCTCCCGTAGTTATGATGGCCGATGATCGTACTATGGCGCAATTGCTCGAAGTACCCACCGAGGGTTACGAGGATGCCATCATTATTCCCGAGATCACCGCGGACAACTTTGAGCTTAAGCATGGTTTGCTTACTCTTATTCAAAACAAACAATTTTTTGGACATGACAAAGAAGACCCTCATGCTCACATTCGTTATTTCAACAAGATCACTTCTACGATGAAGTTCCCGAACGTCCCGAGTACGTCGGTTAAGCTTATGCTTTTCCTATTTTCCCTCGAGGGTGCCCCCTGGATTTGGCTTGAAAAAGAACCCCCTTGATCGATTCTCACATGGGATGATCTTGTTTCGAAATTCATAAACAAATTCTTCCCTCCTTAAAAGGACTAACGGTGCAAACCTTTATAAAACTTCAAGGGGCAAAGATGCACACCACAAGGACTGTGGTCGACCATTTTTCTATTATACCGTCATGGATCAAATGCTCGAGAGATTAGAGGTGAAACAAATACTATTTTTTCTCGATGTTTTTCTCTGGGTTACTTTCAATTCCCATCGACCCTCATGATCAATAAAAAACACAACACAGGTATCCTTATCGTCGCATGCCTTTTGCTTATGTAATGCACTCGGGCACTTTCCAAAGGTGTATGATGGCTATCTTATCATGATAAGATCAATAAAGGATGGAAAGTCTTTATGGACGACATCGGTCTTTGGGAAATTTAATCGAAATTTCCTCTTCTCGCGTGACAAGATGCAAAAAGGTGTGAAGGCACCAATCTTTGTCCCTAAATTGGGAAAAGAGTCATTTTATGGTTAAGGAAGGCATTGCCTTGGCCATAAAGATTTCCAAAAATGGATTGAGGTCGATAAGCCAAAGTCGATGTATTGCAATTTACCTCATCCCACTAACCGTTCAAGTGTATTCAAAGTTTTTCTCATCATGCCGGTTTTTACCTATTGTTCATTAAAGGATTTTTCCAAAATTTCCCTACCGATGACTCATCTGTCTTGAGAAAAATACTTCGCGTTCGATTCATCCCGATGATTTATGCAAGCTTTAAAACTTAAGAAAAAAACTTACCGAAGCTCCAATCTTGATTGCCACCTGACTATAGAAGGACTTACCCTTTTGAGCTTAAATGTGCGATGTCAAAGCGACTTTGTCATGAGGTGCGGTCTTGGGGTAATGTCATGAAAAGCATTTTAGGCCTATACGTTATGCTAGTAAAACAATGAACGAGGCAGAAATCGCATTACACCACGACGGAGAAAGAAATGTTAGCCGTGGTGTATGCCTTTGAAAATTCCGGTCTTACCTCATCTTGAACAAAAGCATTATGTATAAAGGATCACTCCGCCCACAAATATCTCTTTGCTAAAAATAGATACCAAGCGAGATTGATCCGCGTGGATTCTCCTCCTTCAAGCGTTCAAATCAAAGTATGACACAAAAGGAGCCGAAGAATCTCTGGGCCAATCATCTTCTTGATTAAGAAAATCCTATAAAATGTGGCTGCGACCCAAGGAGATAAATGAAACGTTTCCTCTCGAGACACTTAATATGGTGACTTTTCGTGGTGACTCAAGTACCCCGTGGTTTGCCGATTTTGCAAATTACCACGCGGGGAATTTCATTGTTAAAGGGATGTCGTCCTAACAAAAGAACAAGTTTTTCAAGGATGTTAAACACTACTTTTGGGACGACCCCTATTTGTTTCAACAATATGCGCGGATCAAGTTGTTCTGCGTGTGTTAGGCTAGGCCAAGAAGCTGTTGACATCCTCATAGCTTGACATAGTGACCCACCATGGACATTACAGGGTGCAAAACTACAATCCCGCCAAAAGGGTTTTTGAGACTCAGGGATTTTAATTTCTAAACAATTACCCATGAGATGCCCATGACTTGGTCACCCGATGTGACACTTGTCAACGTCAAGGAAAAATTTCGCAACGTGATGAAATGCCACAAAATTCCATCTAAGTTTGCGAAATCTTTGACGTGTGGGGCATCGATTTCATGGGGTCGTTCCCGTCTTCACGAGGGAAGCAAAGTACATACTTGTGGTCGTCGATTACATGTCGAAATGGTTGAAAGCGAAAGCGCTCACACCAATGATGCCCGAGTTGTATTGTAAATTTCTTAAATCTCCTCTCGCCCGATTCGGTACCCCTCGTGCTATCATAAGTGATCGCGGAACCCATTTTTGCAATGACCAGTTTGCAATGGTCATGCTTAAATACGGAGTTACTCGCTCTCTCTCCACCGCGTATCACCCATAAACAAGTGGGCAAGTTGAGGTTTCTAATCGTGGCTTGAAATGAATTCTTGAAAGGACCGTAGGTCAGAACCGTGCCTCTTGGTCGGATAAATTAGATGACGCACTATGGGCCTTCCGTACCGCTTATAAAACACCCATCGGGTGCACCCCTTATAAGCTCGTGTACGGAAAGGCATGTCATCTACCGATCGAGCTCGAGCACAAAGCCTATTGGGCCTTGAAGCATGCAAACTTTGACCTTTCGACCGCGGGTGATCACACCCCTCTACATACCTCACATGGGCTTATTGCCACTTTGGCAATCCCCTAACCCCCTATTTGTCTAAGGAACAAGACAAAAGATCAAGGGTAGAGATGATAGATTATGGGCACTACTCATTTTGGATGGCCAAGATTGCTCTTTGAAGGCTCTCACACAACAAACACACCCGCAGGAGCTCTCACAAAGAAAGCACACATCTAGAAACTTCAATGGCTTAGTATAAATAGGTCTCATTTATAAGCCCTTGAGGCAGTTAGTTCTTACTTAGTTTTTTTACCTAGTTAATTTTTAGCTTATTTTAGTGTAATCTTTTAAATATTGTAATGTTTCTTTTTATGAATTAATGAAATTTTAGTTTTAGCTTAAAATTTGTTGTTCTTATAAAAGTTATCAAGAATCTTGCATAAGCTTTTATAAGATCTTATTTAAGCATATTATTAAGCTGTTTTTATTTAAATATAAAGTATTTAAGAAAATTTTACAAGAACACAAAAAAATCCACTCCTTAAAATACCACAGCTTAATGGATGATAAGCCAAATTTGGATGGGCTTATGGACACTACTAGCTTATCTTTGATAAGCTAGAGCTTGTAGATAAGCTATTTTGAGCATTGTTTCCCCTGTTTAAGCAAGGGTTTTGTAAGTTTTTCATTTCTTAAATTTTAGCTTATTTACTATTCAACTGCTTATTTGTGCTTATTGCTTGTTTATATTTGCTTATTGATGTTTGCTTATGATGTTTGGTGCTTATCTTGCTTAGTTTATAGTTTTAAAGCTATTTGTGGAAGTTTTGTTAAAATCTGTCCATTTTAGCTTATAAATTTGTATAACTGTTAAGCTTATTGTTTTGGCTTATTTGATGGTTTAAAGTTGTTCATTAGGATTGTCTTAAGCTATTTAATATCTGGTCTTAAGGGTTTGTTTATAAAAAAATTCAAGTTATCAAGATAAAATTGGTAAAAAAGTATTTAAAGGGGTGTTTGGTTTAACTGTTTTCAAGGGTGAAAATGGGTCAAAAATGCATTTTGACACTTGAGTCAATTTAGTTTAGCTTAGATTAGTCCAAAAATTCAGTTTGTTTAAGTTTTTAAGTATTAAATCTCATTTTTAAGGTTTTAAGAGTTTGTGATTTGAATCTATGAGCTTATAGCTCATTTTATCTGCTTGTTTGATTATGCCTTTGAATCTTGTAGTTTTGAGATGTTTTTGATTTTGTCTGAGTGTTAAAACAGGTTAGATACAAAGACAATAGTCCTGCATTTGTTGGTTTTTATTTTTGCCAAAGCTGTCAAAAATTTGCTAAGTGTTCAAATTTTTTGAGAAATTGCTTTTTCATTTGCTTTCTTTGGCTTATTGTGAATTTTAAAATGGTTTTTGAATGTTGATTCTTGTTCTTTGAGGTCAAATCTCAATCTGTTTGTTGGTCTCATATTCATAAGGATCTGTTTAAGTGCTTATTTTTAAGCTCAAAAGTGGTGTTTTGTGAAGATTGCAAAAATTTCTCTAAGTGTCAAATCTGTGTGAGATAGCTTTTTCATTAATCTTTTAAGTGATTATTTGAATTTCAAACTGCTTTTTCTTTGTTACTTATTGTAGCTTTTTGGCCAAGCTTTTTAGTGGTATAAGCCACTAAGCCATAAGGATCTGTTTGCTAGCTTATTTTTAAGCTAGAAAAGTCCCTTTTGGCTGTTTGCTTAACAGTTTGGCCAAAAAGCTCATTTGCTTATTTAGGCTTATTTGCTTATTGCATTTTCTTAATTTAGGTTTAGTATAGCTTATTAGGTTAGTTTAAATCCACTTTTTCTTATTTCCTTTAGTTTAGAGCTTATTTAAGCTAATTTGCTTTATAGCTTAAAAATTTTAAGTTTTATAGCTTTTTAGGTTTCCTGTCTTTCTAGCATATTTTGGTTACTTATTTTTGTTCAAAAGTGCTTTTTAGATATAGATTATCATCTATGTTAGCTTATTTCTCTTTTTGATTTGCTTATTTGTGCCCAAATAGCTTAACAGTTAGCATTAAGGTAACTTAGTATAATATAGCTTATTCTGTCACCTTTTTAGCTTAATTTTGTGCTTATTTTTGGCTTATAAAAAAGTGGTTTTGTAAAAGTTGCTTATTTTTAAGTCCTTTAAAAAGTTGTTAAAATGGCTTTTAAAAAACATTGGGGAAGTTGGGAAGTCAGGGGTGAGCAGCTCCGAACCCAGACCTCATCCAACCTCTACCAACGGTTTTAAAAACACCACACACACTACCATTGCGCCCTTGGGTCTTTTCCGTTAGCCTTTGCATTATCTATATATTTATACACGTTTTCAGCTCTTTTTCATATAAGCACTTCGCAGCTTATTTAGGCTTTTTCTTAGCTTATTCGATAAGCTGGCTTAACCAGCTTATTTTTCCTAGGACCTTTACAACATTTAGGACTTTCCTGCATTTTTTTATATTTTTTCAACTTAATTTGTTATTTTTCTTTATTTTTCGAAGTTTAAAAATTTTAGAAAATCATTTAAAAATAGTTTAATTAATCAGAAAAATACTAAAAAATAGTTTTTAGATTTAGAATAAATATTTTTAGGTTTACAAAGTTTAAAAGCATATTTGACATTTAGATTTATAAATTTCATTTTTAGCTTTTTAATTTAAATTTAGAAATTAGTTTTAAATTATAAAAAGTAGTGAAAAAATAATTTACGGCGTTTTTTATCAACTTTTAGACTTTCTAAAGTATAAAATCTTTTTATGGAATTTTTTAGGTATTTATATATTGTTATTTTCAAGGATTTTAAATTTTGTGACATAGGTTTTTAATTCATAAAAAATTATAAAAAAGTCAAAAAAATATAAATCTTTTTTATAAAATTTTCTTTTGTCATTTTAGAGGTTTAGAAACCAAATTTGAATTTTTAGGGTTAATATTTGCCTTAGCTAGTTTTTAGGTCGCGTTTTAGGATTCCCGGTTTGCATTTTTAGTTTAACTTTGAGTGCCTTGATTATTTTTAGTTTAAAATTGCCTTAATTTTCCCGTAGTTTTAGAAAACCAATCAAAATCTTGTTCCACTCAAGCATCGATTATCAAAACGACTCTCGACTTTCAATTGCATTCCTCGTTAGGGATAACGACCCGGGAATCATACTTCCCGGTTTCTACATTGAGGTTTTTGACTATCCTTATTATATATTTATATTTATTATTTATATATATATTTAAAAGGGTTGAGTATCTCATTATTAATTTTTGGCGCCGTTGTCGGGGAGGATTGTATACGATTGTCGTTGCGTTTAAAGATTTGTGCTTTGAAGATCTTTCCGTGTGAAGTTATTTTGCTTATTTTCTCATAAAAAATACAAAAAGAATTTTCTTTTATTAGTATATATATAATATAAAAAAAAGAAAAAAATCAAAAATTTAAAAACATTGTCCATAAAAAGAAATAAAATTCACCATCAATATAATACTTTCAACTGTAGTGTTATCATTAATAAGTTCCCGAACTAAAGATCAAAAACTTACCTTTTGTGTCACTCGCGAGGTACGGTTCCCCATTGAATAAATAAACACACTCTAGAGGGGATAAGGCGGTTTGTTTCCAACGAACACAACCCTAAAGGAGAAAAGGTTTTTAATAGCTTTGCGCTTCTACTCCTACCGCACCTTTGTGTAATTTTTCTATTAACGAGCATACCGAAGAGAGTTGAAGAATTAGGTTTTAAGTGTCTTATCTCATTGTCCGTTATTAAAATAAATTGTGAATACATTGTTGAAAAACCAAAAAAAAAATTAGTATAAATTTTCTTTTTATATTTTAGTGCATGCGCCTCGTTTCTCAATCCCATAATCCAACCGTCAACAACAACAAGTCCCACCGACTTTTGTTGAAATATTGCATTTAATCTTGTAAACCAACTGATAAACAAGCTTCACCGTATACGATGGCCGATAATCGTCACTATGCGCGCCAATACTCGAAGCACCCACCGAGGGTTACGAGGATGCCATCGTTGTTCCCGAGATCACCGCGGACAACTTTGAGCTTAAGCATGGTTTGCTTACTCTTGTCCAAAATAAACAATTTTTTGGACATGACAAAGAAGATCCTCATGCTCATATTTGATATTTCAACAAGATCACTTCTACGATGAAGTTCCCGAACATCCCGAGTACGTCGGTTAAGCTTATGCTTTTCCCATTTTCCCTCGAGGGTGCCGCCCGGATTTGGCTTGAAAAAGAACCCCCTCGATCGATTCTTACACGGGATGATCTTGTTTCGAAAATCATCAACAAATTCTTCCAACAAACCTTTGAAATGAAATCACGAGATTTCAACAACGATTTGATGAAACTTTTTATGAGGCATGTGACCGATTCAATGATCTTCTTCGGGCATGTCCACATCATGGATTTTCGGAATTACATCAACTCGATACTTTCTACAATGCTTTGAACTCTAATGATCAAGATTCGTTGAATTCCGCCGCGGGTGGTAATTTTTTTGGATAAAATGCCCCGAGATTGCCTAAGAATCATTGAGAGCAAATCCAAAGTTCGTAATTAACGTAACAAATCGGTTGTTGCCAAAGTGAGTACGGGCAATTCTACCCCCGGTATTTCTCCCGATGTTGCCTAACTTAAAGATATGGTGAAAGCTTTGCTTCTCGATAAGAAAAACCAATCTCAAGCTCCCGCTCCCGTAAAAGTGGTTGAGGAAAGTTGTGTAACTTGCGGTGGTGCTCATTCTTACTGAAATTGTCCCGCTACCGATGGCAACGTTTATCGTGACAATATTCAAGAATACGTCTCTCAAGCCGCCGCAGCTAATTTCAATTAAGGAAATACCGGTTACCTAGCCCCGATTGCAAATCAAATTCGACCTCCCGGTTTTCCTCCCGTTCAACAAAACCAAGAAAATAATCATAACCGTTACAATCAAAACCGGGGGAATAATTACAACCAAGGCCAAATTTACCAACCTCCGATTAATCAACCCCCGGTTCACCAAGCTCTGGCTCCACAAACACAAGGTGTGTCCAAGGATGATTTTCAAAACTACGTCAAAGCTAATGATGCAGTTATGATAAATATGCAAAATCAAAATCAAAACTTGCAAAATTAAATGACCAATTTAACGGACATGCATTCCAAATTCATGAATTCCAATACCGCTTCTACTTTAGGTTCAGGGACACTTCCTAGTAATACCATTACTAACCCAAAGGTAGACTTGAAAGGTATTACCACCCGAAGCGGTGTTGCTTATCAAGGACCCACGATTCCAACTACTTTTTCTTCTCCTCCTAAAGTAGTGGAACGATAAACCGAGTGACAAATGACCGGTGCTCCTACAATAACGAAGTACAAAGACGTCCCCAACCTCCGGTGTCCAAGTTCAACCCCAAGTACCAAATTATGAGCCCGTTGTTGCTCCCGTTAGTGCTCCGAAGCCTAACCCGAAACCATCAATTCCATATCCGTCTAGACTTAATGACCAAAAGATCCGCGAAAAGGCTAACAATCAAATTGAGAAAATTTTACAAACTTTCAAGGATTTTGCATTCGACATTATCTTCGTGTATGCTTTAATGCATGCCTAAATTTGCTTCGACACTTAAGAGTTTAATTAGTAACAAAGAAAAATTGTTTGAATTGGCAAGAACTCTGTTGAATGAGCATTGCTCGGCGGTCCTCCTCAAAAAGTTACCCGAAAAACTTAGAGACCCCGGCAAATTTCTCATACCGTGTGATTTTCCCAGAATGGATGAGTGCTTAGCCTTGGCCGATCTTGGCGCTAGCATTAATCTCATGCCATTATCCGTGTGGAAAAAGCTTTCTCTTCCGGAACTTACTCCGACTTGTATGACTCTTGAACTTGCGGACCGTTCGATCTCCCAACCGATCGGTATCGCCGAAGATGTCTACGTAAAAGTAGGAAAGTTCCAATTCCCGGCCGACTTTGTAGTCGTAGACTTTGATGCCGATCCCCGAGTACCCCTAATTCTCGGGAGATCCTTCTTAAAGACCGGACGTGCTTTGATTGATGTTTACGAAGGAGAATTAACTCTTCGTGTTGGAAAAGAAGCCGTAACATTCAATCTTGATCAAACTTCGAGATACTCCTCTAATTATGATGATAATTCGGTTAACCGAATCGACGTCATTGAAATGGCTTGTGAGGAGTATTCTCAAGAAGTTCTCGGTTTCTCTGATGTGATCGCGAGTGGCAATCCCACTCCTTATTATGACCCGATCGTTTCTACCTCTTCTCCGACCCTCACTCCCTTCGGGGATAGTGATTTTCTTCTCTCGAGGCAGTCGACTCATATACCCTTGCTCTCGAAGATATCCAACTTCACCGAAAGTTGATGACTCTTATTATGACCCGGAGGGGGATATTCTTCTTCTTGAAGCATTTCTCAATGATGATCCATCATTACCCCCTCCCACTCAAGGAAATTATTTGCCTGAAATTCGAAAAGAACTTAAAGTTTGTGAAGCTAAAAATGATAAATCTTCAATTGATGAACCTCCCGAGGTCAAACTCAAGGACTTACCTCCTCATCTTGAGTACGCATTTTTAGAGGGTGACGACAAGTTGCCCATCATAATTGCTAAATACTTGAGTGTCAAGGAAAAAGCCTCTCTCATAAAGGTTTTGAAGTCACACAAGCGAGCCATCGCTTGGAAACTCTCCGACATTAAGGGTATTAACTCGAAATTTTCTACTCACAAAATTCTTATGGAAGAGGACTACAAACCGGTGGTCCAACACCAAAGACAGGTGAATCCGAAAATCCACGATGTCATAAAAAAGGAGGTTGAAAAACTTCTTGGCGCCGAATTAATTTGCCCGATCTCGGATAGTCCTTGGGTAAGCCCCGTACATTGCGTGCCGAAAAAAGGTGGCTTTACGGTTGTTGAAAATGATAAAAACGAGTTAATTCCTACTCGATTGGTTACGAGATGGTGTGTATGCATTGACTACCGAAAGATAAATGAAGCCACCCGTAAAGACCACTTTCGACTACCATTTATGGATCAAATGCTTGAGAGATTAGCGGGAAATGAGTACTATTGTTTTCTCAATGGTTTCTCGGGTTACTTTCAAATTCCCATCGACCCTCATGATCAAGAAAAGGCCACATTCACGTGCCCTTATGGAACGTTTGCCTACTATCTCATGCCTTTCGGCTTATGCAATGCACCGGGCACGTTCCAAAGGTGTATGATGGCTATCTTTCATGATATGATCGAAAAAATGATAGAAGTCTTTATGGACGCCTTCGTCCCTTTGGGAATCATTCGGTAAATGGCCTCTCTCGTGTGGACAAATGCACTATAAGGTGTAAAGACACCAATCTTTGTCTTAATTGGGAAAAAGTCATTTTATGGTTAAGGAAGGTATTGTCCTTGGCATAAGAATTTCCAAAAATGGGATTGGAGGTGATCAAGCCCAAGTCGATGTGTTAGCTAAAGTTACCTCATCCCACTACCTGTTCAAGGGTGGTTGAGTTTTCTCGTCACGGCGGTTTCTATCAGACGTTCATTAAGGATTTTTCCAAAATTTCCCGACCGATGACTCATCTTCTTGAGAAAAATACTCCGTTCATCTTCTCCAATGAATGTATTCAAGCTTTTGAAACGTTAAAGAAAAAACTTACCGAAGCTCCAATCTTGATTGCCCCTGACTGGGATTTGCCCTTTGAGCTTATGTGCGATGCAAGCGATTTTGCCATAGGTGCGGTCTTGGGGCAACGTCATGAAAAATACTTTAGGCCTATACACTATGCTAGCAAAACAATAACGAGGTGGAATCGCATAACGCACGACGGAAGAAAGAAACGTTAGCCGTGTGTATGCCTCAAAAAATTTCCAGTCTTACCTCAACTGAACCAAAGCATTGTGATACGATCACTCGCCTAAAATAATCTCTATGCTAAAAAAGATTCCAGGCGAGATTGCTCCAGTGTTTTTTCCCTCCCTTTTTTTGTTCTCCTCCTTCAGAGTTCAAATCAAAAGTAATTTGGACCAAAAGAAAGCCGAGAATCTCGCGGCCGTCATCTTTTCCGATTAAATATACCTTATCCCAAGGAGATAAATGAAACGTTTCCTCTCGAGACACTTAATATGGTGACTTTTCGTGGTGACTCAAGTACCCCGTGGTTTGCCAATTTTGCAAATTATCACGCGGGGAATTTCATTGTTAACGGGATGTCATCCCAATTAAAGAACAGGTTTTTCAAGGATGTTAAACACTACTTTTGGGGCGACCTCTATTTGTTCAAAATATGTACGGATCAAGTGATCTGGCGGTGTGTTGCGGGCCAAGAAGCAGTTGACAATACTCACAGCTGACCATAGTGGACCCATCGGGGACATATACTGGCCAACTACACCCAAAAAGGTTATTGACTCAGATTTTAATGCCAACTATTTACCGAGATGCCCGTGACTTGGTCACCCGATGTGACACTTGTCAACGTCAAGGAAAAATTTCGCAACGTAATGAAATGCCACAAAATTCCATCCAAGTTTGCGAAATCTTTGACGTGTGGGGCATCGATTTCATAGGGTCGTTCTCGTCTTCACAAGGGAACAAATACATACTCATGGCCGTCGATTACTTGTCAAAATGGGTTGAAGCGAAAGCGCTCCCCACCAACGACACCCGAGTTGTTTGCAAATTTTTTAAATCTCTCTTCGCCCGATTCGGTGCCCCTCGTGCTATCATAAGTGATCGTGGAAACCATTTTTGCAATGACCAGTTTGTAAAGGTCATGCTTAAATACGGAGTTACTCACCGTCTCTCCACCGCGTATCACCCATAAACAAGTGGGCAAGTTGAGGTATCCAATCGTGGCTTTAAACAAATTCTTGAAAGGACCATAGGCGAGCACATGCCACATGGACAGCAAAATAGATGCCGCACTAAGGGCCTTCCGTCCCGCGTAACAAAACACCCACGGTGTGCACCCCATACACATCTCGTGAAATGACAGGCAATTTCAACCACCGCTCAAGCACGAGCACAAAGCCTATTGGGAGCACCCCAAACACGCTACGTGTATGGAAAGGAATGACATCTACCGCACAAGCTCGAGCACAAAGCCTAATAGGTCCTAGAAACATGCAAACTATGACACTTTCGACCGTGGGAGGAACACGAAAAGTTCAACACAAAGAATTAAAAGAACTCATGATCAGGCAGTGAGAACTCTTTGATCTACAAAGAAGACACAAAGAGGATCCATGACTCAAAACAAAAACCAGCGTTTTCACTCGTGATTAAGTCCTCCTCTTTAACTCTAGATTGAGAATTTCTCAGCAAGTTAAAATCCCATTGTAGTAACAGTTCACAAATTACCCAAGTCTTACCATATGGCATCGGCCGATTGAACTCAAACCGACGAGGCCAAACATCAAGGTGAAGTTGGTCATCCGAACTTTAAAGCACTACTATAGAGGGACTACCCACAAATGGTTTGTCCCGGATCTCCAAACCTTCCCCAATGACCAATGAATTCGGGGATTGGGTCAAGCTAAGTGACCTTAAACTAGCGCAATCGTGGAGGCAAACCCATGCTTATCCGGAATAGTAATATTATGTAGTAAAGAATAAGTAATTTTTATGAGGAGGTGTGCCTCAATCCCATTCTCGATTGCTTGGGTATGTTCTGAATATTATCCAGGATGTCCAGGATTTTGAAGCTCTCGTCTCCGGTTATTGTCCTTCAATGTCTCCAGCTTCAAATCCTCAGCTTCATTTGGGAAATCCAATATCCAAATCTTATCGACTAACATTTATCTTTAAGCATACTTAATAAACGGCTTAGGATTTACGTAGAGACCCTTCTTAAAACATTAAGGACAATGTTTAAATCTAGTATGGGAGGATCTATCGATTTAATTATGCCTCCAGCCGTTGTTTTCACGTAATCCCGTTTTTACCACTAAAAAATCAAAAAAAAATGAAAAAATTTAAAAAATTTTCAAAAATAAAATAAGTGTTTTGTCACAATTTTGACTTTCCTGCTGGGTAGAATAAGAATAAATTTTGACTCGATCGAGCGTTCAAGATTTTTCTAAAATCCCCCGGCCGATGACCCATCTTCTTGAAAAAGATACCCCTTTCATCTTCTCGAAAGAATGTATTGAAGCGTTTAATATACTTAAGAAGAAGTTAACCGAAGCTCTGATTTTAGTTGCCCCCGATTGGGACTTGCCCTTTGAAATTATGTGTGATGCTAGTGATTATGCGGTAGGTGCAGTCTTGGGGCAACATAAGACTAAATATTTTCAGCCTATACACTATGCGTGCAAGACTATGACCGATGCTCAAGCTCATTACACTACTACAGAGAAAGAATTATTAGTCGTGGTATATACTTTTGAGAAATTTCTGCCTTATTTAGTCTTGTCGAGACCATAGTGTATACGGACCACTCGGCTCTCAAATATCTTCTTGCCGAGCAAGATACTAAATCGAGATTTCTCTGGTGGATTCTCTTACTCCAAGAATTTGATGTCATTATTTATGATAAAAAAGGAGTAGAGAATCTCGCGGCTGACCACTTATCAAGACTTGAAAATCCCCACCAAGATGTTCTCGAGAACAAGGAAATTACCGAAACATTTCCTCTCGAGACTCTTGGTATGGTTACCTTTCGTGGTGATTCTAGTACCTCATGGTTTGCCGACATTGCAAACTACCATGCGGGGAATTTTATTATGAAAGGGATGTCGTCCCAACAAAAGAAAAAATTCTTTAAGGATGTAAAGCATTACTTTTGGGATGACTCTTACTTGTTTAGAATTGGTGTGGATCAAGTGATTAGACGATGTGTTTATGGCCAAGAAGTCGTTGATATCCTCATGGCTTGCCATAATGGACCCACTGGGAGACATCATGGTGCCAACTATACCGCTAAAAAAGTCTTTGATTTTTGTTTTTATTGGCTGACTATTTATCGAGATGTCCATGACTTGGTCACACAGTGTGACGCTTGTCAATGTCACGGCAAAATCTCGCAAAAAGATGAAATGCCCTAAAATGCAATTTAAGTATGCGAGATCTTTGACGTATGGGGCATCGATTTCATGGGGCCATTCCCGTCTTCTCGATGGAATAAGTAGATTCTCATTGCCGTTGACTACTTGTCTAAATGGGTTGAAGCAAAAGCGCTCCCCACTAATGATGCCCGAGTTATCGTTAAAATTTTCAAATCTCTCTTCGCCCGATTTGGAACTCCTCGTGCTATAATTAGTGATCGCGGTACTCACTTTTGCAATGACCAATTTGCAAAGGTCATGCTTAAGTATGGAGTTACTCACCATCTTTCTATCGCGTATCATCCACAAACAAGTAGACAATTGGAGGTTTCAAATCGTGGTTTGAAACGTATCTTGGAAAGGACCGTTGGTATGTGTTTAATTATACATACCTTTAACCACTAAAAACGAACTTAAATGACCAAAAACGTACCAAAAATACATTGTATTTATATGTTTTGCATTTATATTATGCAGGTAACGGATATCTAAGAAAAGGAAAAAAATTAAAGCCAAAACGACAATACCGAGCACGAGAATGGAAAGACCATGAGAAGTCAAAAGGAAAAAGTCAAAGTCAACAAAAAAAGTCAAAGTCAACCTCGGGAAGTGGCATTGGAAAAAGCATCGAAAACTAAACCCGAAAACCTAAATTGTCAAAAGTGGGCCCACCCGTACCCACCTAGTGGGCCCATGTCAGCCCACTTATATGTTACAAGCCTTAAGCTTTATAAAAGGCCCAAGTCCCTTTTTTATAACACTCGGCCCAACAAACAAGCCCAAACCCATCCCCCCTTATAACACCTGTTATCCTATTCCCTTTTAAACTTAACTCCGTTAGTCCTTAAAAGGACTAACGGTGCAAACCTTTATAAAACTTCAAGGGGCAAAGATGCACACCACAAGGACTGTGGTCGTAATTAAACATAACACACTCAGGGACTAAACTTGCCCAACCACCAAACATTCACCCTGTAACTCAAACTACTGTACATCTCTTCTACTACCCGCCAAAATGAACAAGTCACTGTTCCCCTTTCTTCTCCACCTTGTCGACCAACCCCTCTACATACCTCACATGGGCTTATTGCCACTTTGGCAATCCCCTAACCCCCTATTTGTCCAAGGAACAAGACAAAAGATCAAGGGTAGAGATGATAGAATATGGGCACTGCTTATTTTGGATGGCCAAGATTGCTCTTTGAAGGCTCTCACACAACAAACACACCCGCAGGAGCTCTCACAAAGAAAGCACACATCTAGAACCTTCAATGGCTTAGTATAAATAGGTCTCGATTGTAAGCCCTTGGGGGCAGTTAGTTTTTTATTAAGTTTTTCACCTAGTTGTAATTTTCAGCTTATTTTTAGTGTAACCTTTTAATATTGTAATGTTTTCTTTATGAATTAATGAAATTTCAAGTTTTAGCTTAAAACCCGTTTTACTCATTTGTGTTCAAAGTTATCAAGGCTTTTGCATAAGCTTTTATAAGATCTTATTTAAGCATATTATTAAGCTGTTTTTATTTAAATATAAAGTATTTAAGAAAATTTTACAAGAACACAAAAAAATACCACCCTCAAATACCACCACTTAATGGATGATAAGCCAAATTTGGATGGGCTTATGGACACTACTAGCTTATCTTTGATAAGCTAGAGCTTGTAGATAAGCTCTTTTGAGCATTGTTTGCCCTGTTTAAGCAAGGGTTTTGTAAGTTTTTCATTTCTTAAATTTTAGCTTATTTACTATTCAACTGCTTATTTGTGCTTATTGCTTGTTTATATTTGCTTATTGATGTTTGCTTATGATGTTTGGTGCTTATCTTGCTTAGTTTATAGTTTTAAAGCTATTTGTGGAAGTTTTGTTAAAATCTGTCCATTTTAGCTTATAAATTTGCATAACTGTTAAGCTTATTGTTTTGGCTTATTTGATGGTTTAAAGTTGTTCATTAGGATTGTCTTAAGCTATTTAATATCTGGTCTTAAGGGTTTGTTCATAAAAAAATTCAAGTTATCAAGATAAAATTGGTAAAAAAGTATTTAAAGGGGTGTTTGGTTTAACTGTTTTCAAGGGTGAAAATGGGTCAAAAATGCATTTAGACACTTGAGTCAATTTAGTTTAGCTTAGATTAGTCCAAAAATTCAGTTTGTTTAAGTTTTTAAGTATTAAATCTCATTTTTAAGGTTTTAAGAGTTTGTGATTTGAATCTATGAGCTTATAGCTCATTTTATCTGCTTGTTTGATTATGCCTTTGAATCTTGTAGTTTTGAGATGTTTTTTAGTTTGTCTGAGTGTTAAAACAGGTTAGATACAAAGACAATAGTCCTGCATTTGTTGGTTTTCATTTTTGCCAAAGCTGTCAAAAATTTGCTAAGTGTTCAAAATTTTTGAGAAATTGCTTTTTCATTTGCTTTCTTTGGCTTATTGTGAATTTTAAAATGGTTTTTGAATGTTGATTCTTGTCCTTTGAGGTCCAATCTCAATCTGTTTGTTGGTCTCATATTCATAAGGATCTGTTTAAGTGCTTATTTTTAAGTTCAAAAGTGGTGTTTTGTGAAGATTGCAAAAATTTCTCTAAGTGTTAAATCTATGTGAGATAGCTTTTTCATTAATCTTTTAAGTGATTATTTGAATTTCAAACTGCTTTTTCTTTGTTACTTATTGTAGCTTTTTGGCCAAGCTTTTTAGTGGTATAAGCCACTAATCCATAAGGATCTGTTTGCTAGCTTATTTTTAAGCTAGAAAAGTCCCTTTTGGCTGTTTGCTTAACAGTTTGGCCAAAAAGCTCATTTGCTTATTTAGGCTTATTTGCTTATTGCATTTGCTTAATTTAGGTTTAGTATAGCTTATTAGGTTAGTTTAAATCCACTTTAGCTTATTTCCTTTAGTTTAGAGCTTATTTAAGCTTATTTGCTTTTTAGCTTAAAATTTTTATGTTTTATAGCTTTTTAAGTTTCCTGTCTTTCTAGCTTATTTTGGTTACTTATTTTTGTTCAAAAGTGCTTTTTAGATATAGATTATCATCTATGTTAGCTTATTTCTCTTTTTGATTTGCTTATATTCACTAAAAGACAAAAATTAAGTCAAAACGGACAAAACCGAGCACGGGATTGGAAAGAGCGTGAAAAAATCATAATCAAAGTCAAAGTCAACCATGTCAAAAGTCAAAGACAAAGCCGATATCAAAGAAACGTTAAATGGGCCAACCCGCACCCATCTAATGGGCCGGGTCAGCCCATTAAGCTCATATCATAAGCCTTAGAGTTTTTAAGCTTTTATAAAAAGCCTAAGTCCATTAAACCTTACCCGGCCCAAACAAAAGCCCAAACCATACCCCATTACCCCAATTACACCACAAGTCCCCAATACCTTACATCGTTAGTCCTCAAGGACTAACATTGTTAGTCCAAAAGGACTAACGATGCAACAACTTAACAAAAACAGGGCAAACGCCCGTTAAACCATCCCTAAACAAATTTCCCGCCCAATACACTGTTTATCTTCCCCAAAACAGGTTACCCTGCAACCCCAGACAAACCCATCACCATCCCAACATAACCCCACACCACAAACCAACAATTCCACCTTGGCAATCCTCTCAATTTTCATTCGTTGATGGGACAATGACAAAAATCAAGGGCTGAGATCAATCTACTTGGTGAACAAGCATAATGGATGGCTTAGATGATGGTTTTGAATCTTCCTCACAACACTATTACACCCTCTCATTGTCTCAGTATAAGAAACACAAATCCAAGAAACCCAAGGCTTTGGAGTTTTATTCTATATACGGACCATGTAGCCTTGAAAGGGCATCCTAGTTTTTTTTAAGCCTATTTTAGTTAACTTTAGCTTTAATGTCTTAAAATCAAGTATGAAATCGATTTCTAATTTAATGAAATTTTGAGGTTTTTTAAGATTTAAAATTCTATTTTTTAAGGTTCATGTTCATTAATGTTTAAAGAATTCATAAGTTTCATATAAGCTTTCTTGTTACTCTTATAAGTTGTTCTTAACTTAAACTCTTTAAACTTCTTTATAGTTTAAAGAGTTCAAGTCTTTTCATCAAAAAAAATCTCAAAAGAATCAAAAATTTGTCAAGAAATTCATGGAGCATGATAAATCTTAGATGGCCATGGGTTAGAGCTTCTTGGGAAGCATATAGGTTGGTTTAGAACTGATTTGAGTGCTTAATTTGTTCACAAAGCTTTGAATTTTTATAAGTTACAAATTTCATCTTTTGGATAAAACTGCTTATTTGCTTATTCTGCTTATTGTTTGCTTTTTGCTTGCTTATTTCTGCTTATCTTGCTTATTCTGTCTTTAAGTAGTGTAATATGCCTAGTTTAAAGTTTAGTTATAGCTTGCTTTAAAATTTCTTATCTTCTGTCAACTTTAAGTCAGAACTGCTCATTAGCTTATTTTATTAATAAGTGCTTATTTCTTCTCAGGATTTGCTTATTAGTCTTTTACTTGCTTAGCGCTTTATCCGTTTTTCAAAATCCAGGGTTTATTTAGGTTTATTCTAGCTTAAAAATAGGAAAACAATTTCTAAAGGGGTGTTTGGATCAAACAGTACTAACTTAGGTTAGTACGTTGATCAGTTTTAAACACTTTGCATCAGAAAAAAAAAAAATTTAACGTAGTCATGAATTTAGTCTGAATTGATAGTTTAATTCGAGATTTATAAATTTATAAATTCAAGTATTAGGTTGTTGAGTCATAGTTTGAATATGTGGTCATATGTTTGATAACTAGCTTATTGTAGTAGACGACTATATCTAGACTGATTAATTGTTGTTTAGTGTTCATTTTATGACTCGTGTTTTGAGTCTAAGAATGCAGTAGAAAAGTTTTGAATCAAGTGTGCAATTTCTTTCTTTGTCTTTAGTTTAAATTGTCTATGTCCTTGTCCCCTTTTTTAAAAGTTCAAGAGTCACCTGATTTCATAAGAAAAATTAAGGGTAGAATTAAGTGTGTTTGAAGGTCTAAAATGATATTAATAGGCTTATTAGGTATAATGCTTGATCTGTTTTTACTTTTGGAGGATTTTAATTAGCTTAATCTAGCTTATTTTTAGGGCTGCAAAAGCCAATTTGTCTTTTACAAAACCTTTGAAAAAACCAAAAATATTGTGTAATCAGCTTTTTCACTTAGCTTTTTCATGGCTTATCTGTGTTTCAAACTCCTTTTTCTTTACTGACTTTAGAAGCTTGTTGTACAAGCTTTTCAGTGCTATAAGCCATTAGGCCATAAGGATCCACTAACTAGCTTAAAAATAAGCTAGAAAGTGCCCCCTTAGGCTGTTTAGTCAAAAATCTTGGCCAAAAGCTTATTTGCTTTTCTGAGCTTATTGGGGTTGCTTTATTTAGGTTTAGTCCTGCTTATTAGGTTAGATTTAATCCCTTTTAGTTTATTTAACTTAGGTTAGAGCTTATTTAAGCTTATTATCACTTTTAGCTTAGAAATGTTAAGTATAAAAGCCTTAGGGTAATTCTGTCATTTTTAAGCTTAGTTTAGCTTATCTTATTTGCTTATTTGTGTTCCCTAGTGCCCATTAGGTGTAGCTTATAGTCTGTAATTAGCTTATTTGCCTTTTTCTTTTAGCTTATTAAGTTTTTAAAAGCCAACAGTTTAGCCTTTTATCACTTAGTGTAAAAAAGTAATCTGTCAACTTTTAAGAGCTTATTTCTGGCTTATTTGAGCTTTTAATAAAAAAAGTGTTTTCACAAAAAGTTATTATTTTGAGCTTTTAAATAAGTTTTAAAAAAATTGCAAAAATAAAAACATTGGGAAAGTGGGAAGCCCAAGGTGAGCCAAGGCTCGAACCCTGGACCTCTACCACCCTCAACCAACGTTTTAACACACACCTCTGCTACCAAACGTGCCCTTGGGACTTTTCTGTTGTAACTTGCACCTTTTATTCTTTTATCCTTTTTTAGCCATTTTGCATTTCAGCCCAATTGGGCTTATTTCCAGCTTATTTATAAGCTGTTTTTCAAAATTCTTATTTTTCTTGCATTCTATATAGCTTAAAGTATTTTCCTGCATTTTTCCAGAATTTTGATAATTAGTTTAGTATTTTTAACATTTAATTTAGATTAAAAGTGTTTTTAATTCATAATAAAAAATATAAAAGTCAAAAAAATATAATTCTTTTTTTTTAATTTTCTTTTATCATTTAGGATTGTTAAAAATTAAATTTGCTTTTGTAGGGTTAAAATTTTAGAATTTAGTTTTTTAAAGAACGGGTTTTGATTCTCAGCAAAAAAAATCAATCACGCACGCTCTCAACATATCCTTCAAAGTCTGAATGGTACGCTCACTTTGTCCGTCCGTTTGAGGATGATAAGTCGTACGCATGTTTTAGCCGTGTTCTCAATGCCTTCTGCAATGTCTACCAAAGCCGCGAAGTAAATCTTCCACCACGATCTGAGATGATCGACACATGCACTCCATGCCTTGTTACTATCTCATTAGTGTAAAGTCTCGCCAAATTCTCCATTTTAAAATCTTCACGTACTACCATGTAATGGGCATACCTTAGTCAGTCTATCGACTATTACCCAATTCGTATCATACCCACTACTTGATCTTGGCAACCTTGTAATAAAGTCCATAGTTATTATATCCTACTTCCACTCGGGTATCTCTAGTTGTTACAATAAACCCGAAGGTCTTTGATGTTTCAGCATTCACCTTTAAACAAGTCAAACAATTGCTAACATAGGTAGCAATATCCTTCTCCATACATGGCCACCATACATATCTCTAAGGTCATAGTACGTCTTATCCGCTCCCGAATTTACCAAGTACCTTGATGCATGAGCCTCGTCCATCATTAATGTCCTTACATCACCTATTAATGAAACCCATAATAAATACATACCTCCACATTCCTTCCTTTCCATTAGTTGGTTCAGGCTATACAACATTTATGTTGTCGCGTTCTCTACCTTGCCTCTTTGCATGAGTACACAACCTAATCCTTGATTTGACGCGTCGCAGTAAACTACAAACTCTTTGGATCCATCAGGCAATGACAATATTGGTGCATTTCACAAATTGCCCTTCAACATCTGAAAAGCTTCCTCTTGTTCCTTGGCCCACTCCTAATTCTTATTCTTCTGAGTCAGTGAAGTAAGGGGTTTTGCGATCTTAGAAAAATTTACTATGAAATGTCGGTAGTAACCTGCCAATTCCAAGAATGATTGTATCTCGGATGGCGTCTTAGGTACTTTTAATTCTTCATTGCTTCTATCTTACTAGAGTCTATGTGAATATCATTGCTGTTAACCACGTGTTTGAGAAACGCACTTCTTGTAGCCAGAGTTCATACTTGGAAAACTAGGCAAACAACTTTTCCTTCTTCAATAGCTCTACCACCAACTTCAAATGAACCTCGTGATCCTCCTTAGACTTCGAGTAGATCAAGATATCATCGATAAACAAAATGAAAAACTTGTCAAAATACGGCTTGCACACCCGGTTCTTCCAGTCCATAAAAATCGCTGGTGCATTGGTTAACCCAAAAGGCATAACCGTAAACTCAAAGTGTCCATATCACGTCCTAAATGCGGTCTTTGGAATATCTTTTTCATGCAATCTTAACTGATAATAGCTAGATCAAAGATCTATCTTAGAGAAATAACGCGATACTTGTAACTGGTCGAGCAAGTCGTCTATCCTGGGGAGATTCTTGGTGGTCAGCTAGTCCAACTCTCGATAGTCTAGGCACATTTGAAATGAACTGTCCTTCTTCTTGACAACACAGGTGCTCCCCATAGAGAGTGACTTGATCGAATAAAACGTATATCAAACGAATCCTAAGGGTTACAAACTATCGAATAGGGTGGTAGCAAACGAATATCGAATCAAAGGCTAGGAAACATCTAAAGGATTTTAGATATGGAAATAGATGCGGATCAAATGTCAAGGCGTAATTGTAAACTCAATATGTCCATACCGCGTCCTAAAGGATGTATTTGGAATATCTTCTTTATGCACTCTCTCAACTGATGATAACCAGATCGAAGATCTATCCTAGAGAAATAATGTGAACCTTGAAACTGGTCGATCAAGTCGTTGATCCTAGGGAGATTCTTGGTGGTCAGCTTGTGCAACTCTCGATTGTCTATGCACATTCAAAATGAGAACCGTCCCTTCCTTTTTTACAACACAGGTGCAATCCCCACGGAGAGTGACTTGTGTCGAACAAACGAATATCAATGAATTCTAAGGGTTTACGGAACTATCGAATAGGGTTAGCAACCGATATTGAATCAAAGACAGAAAACATATAAGAAATTCACATATGCAACATAGATGTGGATCAAAAGACATAAGAATCCTTACAAGAAAGGAGTAGAACATCTAATCGGATAGAAACGCAAAAAAAAAAAAAGTAGGTCCCCGCCCAGAAGTCAACAAAGCGTACCAAGACAAAAGGAACACATATCGAATAATGATACGTATTAAAATTGATAAATAGAAAGATAGAATTCTTATACCAATAATTGACTTTACTCGAAGGAACCAACTAAATACTGTTTTTATAAAAATCATTTTAAAATAATAAAGAAAGTCGTTTTAAATATAAAAATCATTTTAAATATAAAAATAAATAAATCGTCTTAAATATAATCTTTATAAAATTTATTTTAATCATGGTTGTCATAAAAAAATCTAGAGACAGTTATTTAACGGTGTATCGCATCTTACCATTATGAATCATTTTAAATACACTTTTCATAATAATAAAATTTATCAAAAACAAGCATAAAAATATATTATCATATCTTTTTCATAAAAATTTTCTTACAAATAGTTTTGATAGTCACCCAATTATCATATTGTTTCATAATATTTATTGTAAACATAATTTCTAAAAAAAATAAATTTGTTGGGTATGGCAACTTAGCTATCATATTGATTTTAGCTCTATCGACCTTAATACCTGCCCCTAAAATTTTATGTCCTAAAACAATTCCTTCATTTACTATAAAATGGTATTTTTCCTAATTTAGCACCAGGTTGGTTTCTTCACATCTAGCAAGCCTTCTATCTAAATTAGCTAGACAACAACTAAAAGAATTACCGAATACCGAAAAGTCGTCCATGAATACTTCCATAAAGTCTTCCACCATGTCTTGAAAAATTGCCGTCATGCATCTTTGGAAGGTAGTTGGTGCGTTGCATAACCCAAAAGGCATCCTTCGGTAAGCAAAAGTCCCATAAGGACAGATGAATGTTGTTTTTTCTTGATCTTCGGGTGTGATTGGAATTTGGAAAAATCCTAAAAATGCATCAAGATAGCAGTAATATTCATTCCCACATAAACGCTCCGACATCTGATCGATAAAAGGAAGGGGGAAATGATCCTTTTGAGTTGCATCATTAAGTTTAGGATAATCTATGCAAACTCGCCATCTTGTCACTGTGCGAGAAGGAATTAATTCATTATTATCATTTAAAACTACACTCATTCCTCCTTTCTTTGGCACAACGTGAATAAGGCTAACCCACGAACTATCCGAGATTGGGTAAATAAGACCGGAATCAAGTAGCTTAACTATATCGTTTTTCACCACATCTTGCACTTTTTGATTTAATCGTCTTTGGGGTTGAATGACCGGTTTGAAGTCATCTTCCATTAGAATCTTGTGTGTGCAATATGATGGACTGATTCCCTTGATGTCTGACATTTTCCAAGCAATCACTCCCTTCCGTTTGTCCAATACTTGTAAAAGTGAAATTTTCTCTTTATCGGACAATTCAGATGAGATGATTATTGATTCGTTCAATTATAGTATATATAATATATAATATAAAAAAACCAAATAGGCAAATCGCTCTTGTGAAAGAGTAATAAGCTTAATTACTAATAAAATATATTTCTGAAAAGTATTGATGAGAAAATTACCCCTAGGAAAGGATAAAATTCAAATTGTTCCCGAGTCGTTTTCCCAACGAAGTGTGAAGATTGAATTGTTTTGGTTCGTAATCGCGTGCTTGAATAATCGATATTTTGAATTTTGGATCCTAAATCTAATATCGCAAAGGGAAAGCATATAAAGGTACGCTAATCTAGGAATTAATGCAATTTAAAAATCTAATGACATTTAAAACAATTAAAAACTAATTAAAAACTAAATTATACCACTAATTAACTAAAAATGACAAATTAAAACTCTAAAAACTCAAAATGCAAATTTTTAAACTAGAATGTATTAAGCTATTTTTTAAATGACGAAAAATAATTTTTTGAATTTTTTAAACTATTTTTAAAACTAAATTATACTAAATATTAAACTAGAAATACTAAAATTAATCCTAAAATTTTTAAAAATTATAGATACTAATTCTGAGGTTTACATATAAAACGGATTAAAAAGCTTCTATCAATAAGCTATGAAAAAACAAATAAGTTGAATAAGCTAAATCCTAAATTAATATAATGGATAAATGGTGCAAATGTTTAATGAAAAAGACCCAAGGGCAGGATGGTTAAGGCGTGTGTGTTGTGTGAGGGAGGTCATAGGTTTGAGTCCTGTGACTGTCCCTTTTTACTAAACATTTTTTTTATTTTCTTTTAAAAACACTAAAGATTAAGCAAAAATAAGAAACTTTAATAAATGACTTAAGACTAGAACTTATTTAGAATAAGCACAGATTCGTCTTAATAAAAACTATAAGATACTAAGCTAAAGTGTTTGGACTTTTAGACTCAATAAGCTAATAAGAAAACTAATAAGCTAAAAACAAACTTTAGCCTAGACTTAACAAGCACTAAAGACTAAGAATAAGCAAAAAAAATAAGCTGAAAAGCAACAAAAGTCATTAAGACAGCTGACACCAAAAGACTTTTAAAGGACTTTTGACAAACTTTTTAAGCTAATTTTGAGACTAATAAGCACTAGGTAAAAAGCTAAAAGCTAAAAACAAATTAAGTTCTATACTCTAATAACATAAATAAGCAGGAATTAAGCAAACTTGATAAAGAAATAAGCTAGAAAAAGGGGAATGAAAATGACAGTCTACACTTACTATTTTTTGGCTTTTTGAAAATAAATGTCAACTTGAAGCTTAAATTTTAAAACTCTAAATCACTTTTAACAAACTAAAAACTTAAAACAGATTGAAACCTTACTACACTAAGCTGATTTCAACAAAAATTAACCTAAGATTAGCTAAAATAAAGCCTTATTTGATCAGCAAACTTAGACTTATAAGAAAAAACAATGTTCAAGCATTACTTGATTTTTTTTATCAAAACACTTAAAAGCTTTTCCTAAGGCTATAAACTTAAAACGGATGCAAAATGATGCACTAGAAACTAGTTTTGCGCACAAATAACACAACTCAAGTACACTTTTAAAGAATTAAACCACTAAGCAGTTTATAAACCATTTAAACTAGTAGATTCGGAGTTTTGATTAAACTAACTTCAAAACTTAACAAAGCTTATTTCTAACTTATGAAAACCAGCATACAGACCTTATTAGAGCTTATTAAAACTGATTTAGGAACCAAAAACAAGTTAAACATGATTTTCCTATTTGAAAGTTCCTTATCCTAAATACCCCTTTAAGATTTAAAAAACTAAATTAAAGCTAAGACAGAACTAAATAAGCTCTGAATTGTGAAAACAGATGAAGTACTATGATTATTTATGACGAATAAGCAAAACATTAGAAAAATAAGCACTTAATAATAAGCAAAACTAATAAGCTATTTTGACTATTTTTGGACAGATTTTATGAAAACTCAAAGTAAACTAATCTAAGCTATAAACTAGACACATTAAGTTATATTAAGACTGAATAAGCACAAATAAGCAATGAATAAGCACAAATAAGCAGTTTAATAAGCTGAATAATAAATTAAACTAAAATAAGTAAAAGTGAACACACCATGTCCTTTGCTCTAAACAAGGACATAGAATACTCTTAAGAGCTTATCTATAAGCTCCAACTTATTTACATAAGCTGGTAAAGTCTCATAAGCCTTTCTAAGTCTGGCTTATCATCCTTATTAAAGCTTAAACTGATTTTGAGGTTAATCCAATTTAAGCATTTAATGACTTTGTAAGGTAGTTTTAAGTGACAAGGCTTATTCAGTTAAGCTATAAGCAAGCTAACTAGAATAAGTTTAGCTTTCTAGGTAATAAAGAGCTTATTCTTATTTAAGTGAAATCCAACGCAACACATTTTAAAACAAATTGCATACAATAAAACATAACACAATACACAATTAAAAGGAAAAAATAAAATTTTATATGATAAAAGAGGTTACAAGCTTTTAAAATGAAAATACAATAAGGAAAAATTACAATAAGATGAAATTTAATCTAAAATTATACTACCAGCTAGATATCTTCTGTGTGAATTCTTTCCACTATTTATAGCTGAGGAGAGATGATTCTAGAAGAGGAGGAGTGTCTTCAACTTTTAATCGACACCCTTGACAGACAATAACAAACTTCAATTTGTCCTTTTTAGCCCTTAGATTTCCTCCACGTCTCATTAGCCAATAGGACACCTTGGGATTGCCAAGGTGTCAGATAATGACATACTTACTTGCCATATAAGCCTTTAGGAAGGATTCGTGCGTGGGAGGGAAGAGTTTTACCTTGTTACTCGTTCTAGTTGTAAAAATGAAAGATAAGGTGAACATTACTTTTGACCAAGCATTCTTATCATTTTGACTTGGACTCGGGTATGACTTGGGCTTTTATTAGTTGGGCTTGGACCGGTTTGGATAATGGATTAGACTTAGAATATGAAGTGGATTAATATTATGCTAAGGTTTTTATAATATAAATTTTTATGGGTTGACTTGGCCCATTAAACGGGTACGGGTTCGCCCATTAAAGATGAATACGTCATCGACTCGTTCCCTCACCTCTTACCATCTCGTGCCCCAATTTTGTGTCCCTTTTATGGTTATAATTTTGTGGTCCTTTGTAATATCATTTACCTATACATCACTATTAACAAAAATAGACAAATATCAATGTTTTTTCCTATTTGTTTTGTCTTTTAGATCTGAATTTTAATAAAGAAAATTGTCATATGTTAGTGCGCAGTTAAACACATATAAAAATCCCATCATACTACGCCTATTGTCGTGTACTACACGCAATGTCCCTAAATACTCACACATACAAACCAAAAATTTCAACCCCTTTGACTAACAACCTCGAAAAGTAGCTACGTGTTCATCTAAGGGATTAAGAAAATCACAGTTTTGAGACAAAAGCCCCGTTTTACCATTTCTATATATATATAATATATATATAATTAATATATAGTAAAGTATAATATATATATATATATATATATATAGAAAAACATATATATTATATATATATATATATTATAAATATATGATATAATAGTATATATATCACATATATATATATAAAAGAGCGCGAGCGCTGCGACATGTTTGAACGTTTCATTAATTTAATCATAACTTTTAGGATCACCAGAACAAGAAACACTTTAAAGAGTGTCCAAAAGGACATAAATCATCATCCTCGATTTTTCACCCTCCCCAAACCAAGCTTAAAAACGAAATCATTGTTAAATACAAGTTAAGATGCTAACACTACTCACAAATGCAAATTTTGTACGCATAGCTACTTTTTTCTCCCTTATTCCTAAATCCTCTAAAGATTTTATTTTATTATTGGTGACAAATAAATTATGTCCCTTATTCATATAAAGTAAACCCCAGTTTAGACCATAATTAGTTTGAAATCCTTTCCTAAAGAGATGATATGTAAATAGAGGTCCACATTAAGGTTCTCATATAGTTCCATGATTTAGGGTTATCCTTTATATTGCATCTAAACAACTCAACTACGAGTCTAAAGACGAGGCTTTATCTAATAACCCTGGAGTCTAATTTTGGCCTTTATTATTAATTATTATTATTATATTATTATATATGAATGCATAGTGTTTTCCCCTCCTTTAAACAACTGCCACATCGGTATGCGAGCCGACCACTGCTAAGGGAGTCTATGTTCGACAGGAAGAATCCTCGACCTTTTTGAAAACTGCCACATCGGTATGCGAGCCGACCATGGTGCAGTAAACTTTTATCAGTCTCGGATTTATTATTATTATTATTACCTCCACCCTTTAAAAACTACCACATCGGTATGCGAGCCGAACATGGTCCTCGGGGTCTCAGTCCGGCTAACTGTATCTATACGAGTAATTATTAATAGTATGTGAAACCAAATTGACTCTCCGTGACAGATATAAGATCAGATTAACACCTAGATAATATGCGACCAATCAGGAATCGGTAGCCTAATTTCGCCCGACAATAAACATTGATAAACCTTGATGTGTACCTTACATTCAACCAAGGAATCTCTACGAAGGGATCTAAACTAAGAATCGCAAAAACCAAAGTAACTTTATTTATTTAACAATTATATAACGTTTATTAAACTGGTGGGAGCAAAAAGCCACAATTAACTTATATGAGCTCTAAAGAGATCTAACTACTCCATGCTTAGCATCTAACTTATATTCAACTCTATCATTTTTCGTTCTTTGCAAATTTAAAATCTTTAATAAAAAATCCGAGGATTGCTTAGTGCTAATAAAAATCAAGCTTTGGAAATTATTTAAAGTCCTATTTGGAACCTGCAAACTCTTGGATTTTTCAAGCTAGAATTCGCGTTTAAAGCTTCTTGTAAGCGCAAAGACTAGCAAAAGTTTTAATTTATAGGTTAAGGGCAAGCTAGAGCCAACATGCCTCAGATCAAGTCAAAATTTATTCCTGTTCTCACCATCAAAAGTCAACTTTGGGTCAAAACACTTATTTTATTTTTGAAATTTTTAATTTTGGTCATAAAATCACATATTTTAGTAAAAAACAGGAGTTACGTGAAGACAAAGCAAAATGCAAGTAGATCAAATCGATAGATACCCATACTAGAACTAAACATTGTACTCAATGTGGGATTGCCACCCCATACTAAAATTAATGCATAATCCTAATATAAAGGGGTCTCTATGTAAATTTAAAGTCGTTTATTAATTATGCTAATAGATTAACATTAGTCAATAAATTTCTAGGATATTGGATTCCCATATATAAGCATGCTAAGGGATGGAAGCTCAGTGAACGATTGACAAAACCACGAGCACTGAGAGTCTCATCATAATCCGGGGAAATCTGACATAAACCAAGCCACGAAACATGAGAAAAAAGCATAGCGGCCTCCTCACGTCACACGTATTAGAAAAAAGAAGCAAAGAAAAAAGAAAAGGACAGCGCAAAACATGGGTTTGCCTCCCAATGAAGCGCTTGTTTTTGTACGAGTCCTACTGACTTTTCCCCCGAATTCCTTTGTCTGGGGCCGCGTGAGAACAGAAAGAATGGAAAAATCATCATGGGACTTCCATAATGCCGGCCGCTCTAAGGAAAAAACTAAAAGCGAGATGTTGGGGTCAAAAAAGGTGTTCATCACTCCGGAGGAGAGAAAAAGAAGAGAATTCATAGGATAGGTATGAAAAGGAAGAAAGATTTTGAAAATAAATGTGAGGGAAAGATAATGGCGATCCTCAAAGGTAAACCTCACACTTGCCTTAACCTTTAAATTATCAATTTTTGGTTCATCATTTAAGCTTTTTGGGTCATGATCTAAAAACACCTCAGGAAGGAGATTAGGTATAGTATCATTAATAAACAAACTCTCAAGATAGATTATATCTCCCTCCGAATCATGATAACCATCCTTAATATCCGTAGAAACATCAGCATCGATCTCATCAATATCGCCTCCTAGGTCGAAGCACTCATCCATATTAGCATCAGAAAGATCTGTGACTAGAAAAGCTGGCTCATCAAGGTTAGAAACATAAGAGTCCTTGCTCTTGATGTCCTCTAACAACTCATTAAAAAGAGGATTTATGCCACTAGAGGTGTACTCGTCATCAAATTCAAAAAGAGGGTTCGAATAAATTTTAAAATTTTCCTCTAGAACATCCTCCTCAGGAAGTGACTCATCATTACAAGAGGTAAAATCATCATTAGCATCGAAGAGAGGATTAGAGAAAGTCACAGAATTACCCCTTAAAATGTCAAGAGGGGGAGAATCATCAATAGAAGATTTAATCGTTTTAAGTTCCTCAAAATGAAGTTCTTTCGAAGGGAGAGGAGATGATGGATAATCATTTAATAACTTCTCAAGTAGAAGAATGTCTCCCTTCGAATCAAAGTCGGCATCATCAATTCTAGGTGGAAATGGGTCAAGAAGAGCGAGTTCATCGGCGAACTCCTCGTGAAAAGAAACATAGTGCCTCAAAAGGTGTGAACTAGGAAAGAGAATCAGAAAGAGGATGTACTCCCCTAGCAAGATGATTAGATTCTTAAATTTAACACTTCGGGGAACGACCCTCGCAGTAATTCAAAGAAATTAAAACATATTAAGTACTCATTGCCATGCGTACAGAGGATGTTTTTTGAAATTCAAATCAGCATGAAAGATCAATTTATCATCACCATCTCTCAAAATTAAGCCTACTTTGTGTACATCGAATAAAGCACGAGCGTTCTCAGGAAGGGTCTCCCTAAAATAAAGGGAACACGAAGATCGACATCGTAGTCGACGACAACGAAGTCAGCTGGGAATGTGAACTTACCCACTTGCACACAGACATCCTCGGCTATACCGGCTGGATAAGCAATAGTCTCGGTAGCTTAGCTCAGGTAATGCAAGTGAGTAAGAATAAGGAAAGATAGTTTTCTCCCACACAGAAAGAGGCAATTAAGTTAAGCAAGCACCCGCTAGGGGCTTGCATAACTCTAGCTCTGTGCGCAATCACATGTAATTGAAAATCTCCCGGTCTCTAATTTTTCGGGAAACTTTTAGGAGCACCGCCGAACAATTCTCATTTAATGGAGTATTTGCCAATTCGAATAATTTCTCCTTATTACTAAGGAGACTCGTAAACGTAGAAGCGAACTTAGGTATGTAAAGAAGAGCATCCGCAAAGCTAATGTCGAAATGTAATTTTTGAAAGATTTAAAGGAACTTCAACATTTGATTATTAGCTTTCTCTCGTGCTGAGAGATGGTCGTTAAGCCTTGTATGATAAGGTATCGGGCGCGTGTGTTTAGGATTAGGCTTTGGAGCAACATCGGGTTCTGAAATAGGAACTTGGACAACCGGAGGTTGGACGTGTGTGATACTTCCTAAACTTGTAGTTTGCACCTTGTCCTTTGTCGCCTCTGGTTAGATACGTTCCACTTCCTTTGGAAGAGTGAAAAGTATTGGAATCGTAGTCCATCATAAGAAACACCAACTTTGGGTAGGTAATAGGCTTTCAATACCTCTCGAGGTTTAGCGAATGTATTAACACAAGGAATTGATCCCAAACCCGAGGGTCTTTGCATTTGAAAAAAACGCTACAGCATGTTTTCTTTAGCTCATTCGAGCAGCAGTTCTTTATCTCAATTCTTGATTCTTCATTGTAGCCTGGAATTCATTCTTTAATTTTGTCTTCATGTTACTTATTTGATTTTGCATAGCTCTCATATTAACATCATTAGTCTTCATGTAGTTCGAGAAAGCATTCAAAGGTCCAACTTGAGTTTGATTAAGTGGAGCTTGATAATTCTGATTTCCTTGATTAAAGTTATTTCCTTGATTCTGATTGTACCCTTGATTCTGATTATACCGATTTTTATTGTTCTGCACATTCGGTTGAGGAAAACCGGGTGGTCTCATTTGATTCTATCATATAATTAGTATCTCCTGAGGATGGTAATTCGGACCTCCTTGATTGTAGGTCCCTGTGGCTGCAGAAGCATTAAAAGTGTTGCCATCGGTAGCAAGACACTCATAGTAAGGATGCAGTCCACCACAAGTAACACAAATTTCTTCTATAGCTTTAACGGGAGCCGGTGAAGGAGTCTTGTTTTGAAGAAGCATAGCCTTAACGACATCAGTAAGAGCGGTAATCTCCGGTAGATAAGCAGGAGTAGAAGAAGTAGTATCACTCCACTTTTTGTAACAACCGTTGTTTCTGAAGAACGAACTTTCAACTTAGTCTCATATAGTCAAAGCCATCTTGAGAGGCGGTTCAAAATATTACCACCGGCGGCTGCATTTAGAGAATCTTGATCAGATTGTGTCAACGCATTGTAAAATGTATCGATTTGATTTAATTCCGAAAAATCATGGTGTGGGCATTTATGGAGGAGATCTTTAAAACGGTCTCATGCCTCACTAAATTTTTCATCAAACCTCTGCTAAAAATTCATGATGTCATTCTTGAGATTCGTAGTCTTCGAAGGAGGAAAGAAATAATTCACAAACTTAGAAACGAGATCTTCCCATGTATGAATAGAATGAGGGGGTTCTTTTTCTAGCCAAATCCAGGCTGCCCCCTTAAGAAAAAAATGGGAAAAGCATCAACTTGAGAGCGTCATGTGGAACATTCTTGTATTTAAGCGTAAAAGTGATCTTGTTAAACCAACGAATATGAGAATGGGGATCGTCCCTCTCAAAACCATGAAATTGACTCGAAGTTACTAGCGTAAGTAACCCGACTTTTAACTCAAAATTTTCGGCAAGTATAGCGGGAAGAACAATCGCATCTCCGTAAACCTGCAGGGTTTGCTTGAGTAATTCGACAAAGTACGCGTATCCGCCATAGTACACACGGGAAGACCTCACAAATATTCAAAGCTCGGGTTCGACTATTTGCTTGGAACGTCTACGATTACGTCGCTTTTGAATCGTGAAAGATTCAACAATTAAATTCGATGAAGAGCGGGTGCGGGTAAGCAAAAGTTCACGGTAGCTCTCTAGAAAACGAACAAAGAAGCGAAGGAGCGGGGTAAAGCACAAAGGCCGTTTTTATTTTTAAAAACTCCTCCTTTTCGGTTGGAAGTTTCGTAGGATCAACCCTCCTTATACCTCTCTTATAGTTTGTTAATCTAAAGGTGAGCCGATTTAACAATTGACAACACGGTTTTTTTTTTTTTTTTTTTGGTATTTTAAATACTTTAGGAAAAGTATTTTTGGTGTTTTAATAAATCCACAAAAATAAATCGAGAAAAATAAAATATTTTTGTATTTTTTAGTTTTATATAAAAGAAAATGAAAATAATAAAGAAATGTAAAATTTATATTCACAAAAAATGATAACTTCACAGGGAAAGGTCTTCAATGCACTAATCTTCAAACTTCAACGCGATAATCGTTTCACACTTCCCCGGCAGCGGCGCCAAAAATTGATTCGTACGTAATAGTATATATATAGTATAAGCAAATCAGGCAATCAGCTCATGTTGAATGAGCATATAGCTAATCACTAAAAAAATATATTTCCGGAAAGTATTGAATTGAGAAAATTACCCTTAGGAAAGGATAAAATTCAAATCGTTCCCGAGTTGTTTTCCCAACGAAGCGTGAATTGAAAATCTTGTTTCGATTCGTGATCGGGTGCTTGAATAATCGAAATTTTGGATTTTGGATTCTAAATCTAATAACGCAAAGGGAAAGCACATAAAGGCACACTAAACTAGGAATTTAGGCAATTTAAAAATCCTAACGACATTTAAAGCAATTAAAAATTAACTAATATTAACTAATTAACTAAAAATGTCAAATTAAAACTCTTAAAACTCAAAATGCAAATTCCTTAAACTAAAAAGGATTAAAGTAATTTTTAATAACAGAAATTATTTTTTATAAAATTTTAAACTAATTAAAACTAATTTTAAAACTAAATAAGACTAAAAATTAAACTAAAAATACTAAACTTAATCATAAAAATTTGAGAAAATTTATAAAAATACCAGATACTAATTTTGAGATTTACAAAGAAAAATGATCCAATAAGCTATGACCTATAAGCTGTAAAAAAATAGATAAGCTAAATAAGCTAAAACCTAAACAAAGTATTAAGTAATAAAGAAACAAACATGTTAATGAAAAAGACCCAAGGGTGACTGGTAAGGTGTGTGTGTTGAGGGGGAGGTTACAGGTTCGAGTCCTGTGACTGTCCCTTTTTGCAAAACATTTTTTTGTTTTTCTTTTTGAAAAAGCTAAAAATAAGGCAAAAATAAATAAAATTAATAAAAGGGCTTAATGCCAAAACTTATTTATAAGCTTGATAAGATCAATAAAAACTAACAGTTTGCTTAAACACATTTGTTTTTAGTTAAAAATGTTTGAATGTTTTAGGACTTAATAAGCTAAAAGAGAACTAAAAAGCTAAAAAACAAAACCCACCTTAGACCTAAACTTAATAAGCACTAATGACTAGATATAAGCAAAAACAATAAGCTGAAAAACAACTAAAACCACTTAGAAAGTTTACTCAAAAAGAGGGTTTTAAAAGGACTTTTACTACTATTTTAAAGCTAAGATTTAGGACTGATAAGCTCTCAGAAAAAGTTAAAAACTAAAAACAGATTAAGATCTAAACTCAAATGACTCAAATAAGCTGGAATTAAACAGATTACTTTAGGAAACAAGCTAGAAAAGAAAAATGAAAAGGACAGACTACTCCACTTGTTTTTGGCTTTTTTAGTTAAATGGACTACTTGCACCTAAATTTTTAGGACTCATAAATGATTTTGACACACTAAAAACTTAAACAGATTGAAATCATACTACAATAAGCTAAAAACAATCAAAATTAATAAAAGATAAGCTAGAATTTGACCACAATTTGATCTGCAATATGAGACTTTAAGATCAAACCTTAAACTTGACTAACTTCGATCCAAAACATTTAGAAGGCTACTCTAAGTACTACAAACTCAAAACAGATGTAATATGATGCAGATGATACCAATTTTTGAGCACAAAAACCACACCTAAAGTGGACTTTTAAGAAATTCAACTAACAAGCAGTTTGAAACACCTTTAGACTAGTAGACTTAGATTTTTGATAAAACAAACGAAAATCTCAACAATACGTATCAAGGCTTATTGAAAAACTAACATTAAGACTTACTCAAGCCTAATTAAAATTAGTAATTTGATTGCCAAGAACAAGTTAAACATGAATTTTACTATATGAAAGTTCTTAACCTAACACCTTTTACGCGACTTGAATTTCATTTAAGCTAAAAAAATACCATTTAAGCTTCAACTTATGAAAACAGATTAAGGACTAGAGTAATGAAAGACAAATAAGCAAAAATCTTATAGAAATAAGGACTAGACTATAAGCTAAACTAATAAGCAGATTTGACTTCTAAATGAGCAGATTTAAATCTAAGTGGACAGATCATAATTCAAACTACTTCTAAGCTATTAACTAGACATACTAAGTTACAATTAGACAGAATAAGCACATAAGTAACAGTATTAAGCATAAATTAAGCAGAATAATAACCTGAAAAGGAAATTAAGCTTAAATTAGTAAAAGTAAACTAACCTTGTCCTTTGCTCAAAACAAGGACATATAAATGCTCTTTAAAGCTTATCTACAAGCTCCAGCTTATTTTCATAAGTTGGTACAGTCCTATAATGTTAGAAATAAAGAAATATTCTACTTGTAAGCACTATTATAAAGTGAAGGGACTAAATATGTTAAGTAAGAAAAGTTTAGTCAACAAGCTAACCAAGAGCTATAAATAGTAATTTATGCCATGGTATAAGATGTAACGAACTCCATTTAATCAAAAGGCAAGTTAGGTAATTCTCTCTTCTAAACACACACCACCCTACTAATTTACACCTTAATCTCACACACTAATCATCCAATCAAGATTAATTGGTTAATATGTGGTATCAGAGCCAATAGGGCGGATTAGTGCTTATTTTAGTGTTGATTGTGTTAGTGAGATTGAGATTTTAGTGTCTTATTTGTACTTATTATGTGGTATTTTTTTTGAGCATCGGACATTTTTAAGCTTAATACATTCGGCTTATTATGTTTTTTTTTAAACAAAAAGTGAATCTTAAAAAAAAAAATCCTACTTGTGAGTCAAAACTTTTAGTTTTTTTTTTCTACTTTCTTGGCTGCTACGAGAAGACAAAAAAAACAGTGCGTAAGGCACAAAAAACTTATTTTATTTCTTTCTTTCTTCCGTGGTTTAATGTGGTTGCAACGTAATCTTGATTGATGATTTAGTGTTGAAATTAAGGTTGTAAAGTTAGTATGTGTGTTTAAGAGAGAATTGTGAGTAAAATTTACAAGTTTCTAAACAATCTGCAACCAGAATGGCAACATATGGTACATAACTGATGAGCAAACCAAGACTTAATGGATATCAATATTGTGTGCTCTCTAAACATTCTGAGCAAAACCAATGTGGATGTAAATGAAGCAATGGGCCATAAAAAAGAAAGCATTGTGGTTACTTCAATCCATTGCATAGGTTGCAGAGAAAAACAAAATGAACAAAACCAAAGAGCACCACGTTGCAGTTCAATCAAAAGTCTAAAGAAGGGATGATGAAATATCAGTGATTTGAAAAAGGATTACCGCGTTGTTAGCAAAAGCTTTAAGTCATAAGAAGGAGATTATCTTCTAAGCCAACTCGCGACAACAATTTTGAACTTCTTCAGCCTTCTTCTCATCAAACAAGAAACTAGGAGGTAACGTAAGTCAGAGGAAAAGAAAGAGTATAAAAAGTCGATGAGAAGAAACAGGATATAGCAAAGTTAAGTGGCTATAATTGCAAGAAGGAAGTACATTTTGCCAAAGGACTGCAAGAAAGCAAAGGTTCAATCGACTACAACTACTAACAAGACCAAGATGTTGCTGAGCTAAGAAATATAGTGATGAACAAGGATCAGTCTTGCTGAGACCAAGCGTGGATGGAGTCTATATGATGTCAGATCAACGCAGATAAAATCCAATATGGTCCTTCATGCTAAAATTGAAATTGTTTTTTTCAATTCAGGGGAAAATTCATCATTTTGCAGAAAAACACACTGCTGAGGTAGTCTTATAACACATACTGATTTTAAAAAGTAAATCTGATATGAAACTCAGAGATATATGATAACTCTTACTAATTATGGTATATGTGAACAATTAATGATGATCAAGAAATTTTTCAGGATGCAAATGAATACTGCTATGAAAATTATAATGAAATCATATTGTATCTCACACAGATCATGATCATCAGAGTTGATCAAAATGATTCTGAAGACAAAGATCATTTAGTTGAAGCAAATTGATTAAGAATTTAACCACAATATTGCTAAATGTCCAGAAAACGTATCTGAGAAAGCGAACAACAAAGCAAAAGAGTTAGAAAATCAAAACAAGGATTTACATGATAAATATGATGTATTGGAGAATCAAGTAAACACATTTGAGCGGAAAAAACAATAAATCTTATTGAACAAATAAAAGTAGTTAAACGAAAACAAATGTTTGATTGCTTCTCAAACGAACTTTTCAAGAACAACTCAAAGTCAACAGGTTGTGATGATACTCACACTGAATGTCAAGCACAAATGCAAACTTGAGGAGAAAGATTATCAATACGTATGATTAGATTATTCTGCTCTTTGTGATAATAATAAACAACATAGGAAAAAGATTGATGAACAAGAGATTTTATTTGATAAGATCTGAGTCGGCAGTTAGATTGAGATGAATCATAAAAGTACTAAGGCTTCATAGAAAATTTTAGAAAAGAACGAAAATTTTAGATTGGAAGAGTGTGTGCTTACAAGGATTTATAAAATTGACAAAAGTGTTTAGAAAAGTATTGTCAATGATTGGAGTGAAAACCAACTCATAAACAATCCGGACAAACGAAGTCATACAATACATATGATCATGCATCTAAGAGGATAAAATTTAATAATGGTCGAAAAGGAAATAGGTTTTGAAAATCCAAGTTATTTTGTAAGCAAAATATTGTGAGACACCTAGTCTATACGATGAGTAGGGTTATTGGTCTAGGGTATACTACCCGATGTTTTCTCACTCATTCGAATGAAGCTTTGGGAAATTCTGAGATTTTAAAAGAGCACACACAGAGAGAAATAAAATAGAAGTTTGCAAAAAATGATTATGGGAAATCTGAATGCAAGTTATTGAATGAAAAGATAAATTTCTTCGGATGATTATTTTCAGATATAATAAATCCAGACAATGAAAATATTGATATCTCCGTTTCAGCAACAAGTTCACTCAAACCATATGTTCCAACAGGAATTTTAAAAAAAGATATAATTGAGTTAGAAGAAGAAGTACAACGTCCCTTTGTGAAAAAGAAAAGCAAATTTGGAATAATTGAGTCTTTGATCAAAGGTTCTGAGCGATGAAAATGCAATTCTGATTCGGAAAATCAAAGGAAAATGATTGTCATGATTGAAAAAGGTTTGAAAACAAAATTGAGAAATTCAACGTGATTGCTCTAGGAATGTATAAAATAAAGTGTCCACAAAAGGTTTCACCAATTTCAGCATATAAACCGGTCTTGTGCGTCAAATAATTTTATGAAAATAAAACAAAAGAAAAAGACGTACAGAACACATATAATGTGTTTGAAGAAAACACACGAAACTTTTTGTGAAAAATCTTGAAAAAAAAACAATGATTGAAAATGCATACAAGAGATTGCTTAGATTCAATAAAAACAGAAAAAGGTTTGTTTCACAAGTTTCACAAAATCAATTCCAAAAGTGAATGTTTCCGAAAAGATTTACACTGGTAAATCTTCAAAACCGATTTCAAGAAATGTTTCTCAATTTACTACTTATTCTTTGCAAAAAGATAGGAAGTATTTGAAGAAACAACATTCCTTTGAAACATTTGCTTCTCAAAATCATAAGAAAAACGAAAGTTTCAAACAATCAGGAAAACGAAAGGGGGAAAACATTCCAAACGATTTCAGTATTCTAGGGATAAATGTTTTCAAGCTTAAACAGATGATTCATTTTTAAAAAAGGGTGAAAGATGTAAGTTTCCACGAAGCATTTTGAAAAGAATTTTTCAAAATGAAACACTGAGTTTCAACAAATGGAAATCTTCGTCTTCCTCAAAGGTTAAAACATCAAATGAAACATCCAGGTTTTATAAGTCAAATTGGACAAATGAGAAGAGTTTCAAATCACCATTGATTCCAAGAAAGTTATTTCAAAATGAAACACCGGGTTTCAAATCTCCTTGGAATTCAACCTCTATGCATCAAATCGACGCAACTTACATTTGGTTCTCCAAATATGGTAAACCCATTAGCAACGTGCTTAAGTGGGTACCAAAAGTTGTTGCTTAATTTGATAGAAAGTTCAAAAAGATTTTCCTTTACAAAAGTTTAAAAATAATAATAATAATAATAATAATAATACAAAAAGTTTTTCTTTTATCAAATTTTACAAAAATACAAAAAGATTTTTTTTTATATAAAATTTAGAACAGACAAAAAGATTTTCTTTTACATAAAATTTAAAAAAAAAATTCAAATTCAAAAAGATTTTTTATGATGGCTTTCGTATATCTCAGTACGAAACCCGAACTTAAACTGATGGCTTTCATACATATTCAGTATGAAACTTGTGCTTAATAAAAATTGCTATTCGGTATAACTCAGTACAGAAACCCAACTTAAAACCTTATGCTTCATACAATGTCAGTATGAAACCCGTGCTTAATATGATGGCTTTCGTATAACTCAGTACGAAACCTAAGCTTCATTTGATGGCTTGTGTACATTTCAGTACACAACCCGTGCTTTAAAGAAAAGAAGGTGTACGCTTCAGTGCATCTATCTTTGAAAAAGAAAAGAAGTCTTCACTTTGACTTGTGTCCTTTGACAAATTTTTTCAAATCGACTTTATGTGGTACTTAAAAGATAAAATCAATTTGTTTCAAAAGTCAATGATCTCAAGTTGTATGAAGTTACAATCGATTCGGAATTTTAAAATGTGTTCTTTCAAGATTAAAATCAATTTTAAAAGGTTTTCAAATCGATTAGTACCTTTGTCGAAAAGTGTCTAAAGAAAATAAAGGACTCTGACATGCAAAGTCAGTGAATCTCCCTCAAAAGGTTTACGAAAGATGGTATTTTTTGAGGGGGGTGTCCTATTGTTTGTGGAAAAGTTTTCTCAGAAAGAAACAAAATGGAAAAATTGTCTTACATTTCACCTTCACAATATCCGTATTTTTACGTTTAGCTTTAGTTAAAAATGTTTCCTCGCATATGTTAAGGCGGAGTGCTTTATACAATGATTTGAAACTTTTAAGATCAAAATTTCTTCATCAAAAAAGGTTTTGTGAGATGAGAAAAACTAGAAAGAGAGATTTTGGGAGAGAAAAATTGAAAGAGAGAAAAGAGAAATCGTATACGTGAAAAAATAAAGTATAATGTCATGTGCTTCCAAAAGAAAACAACACGTGAAAAGACAAAAAGAGAAAAGTAGCAAGAAAAGAAATGCCAACCGCATACAAAAACAGACAGCGTGCGACTGTTCTACTTTTTTCTGATATCAACAAAATCTCATGATATGATGTCAGATTGTCATCTATGGTTTTCTGACACAGAGAATTCTTTTCTAAAGGAATTATCTTTGTGTATGTTTGATTTATGAGTTGTTACATGTATGTGTGGATAGATAGTTTACTCCAAATACTCCTATGTCTGCCCAGAACAGCCTCCGAATGATCTCACCCCGGAGTCTTGCCTTCCCATTTAGGAATGTTAGGTCTAGGTATGTGTTTGGTGTAAATCAACATGTTTCGAATGCCAAAGGACTAAGTGATAAGCTTGAATGATAAAAAATGAAAAAAATGATAAAGTTGTCAAAGTGACAAGAATATGATTAAAAGAATTAAATGATAAGCAAAATGAAAAGTAGTGTAGTTGAAAAGTGAGAGGGCTTATAAAAAAAGATGAAGGTGTCTTTTTTTTCCTACACTAGGATATGAAACAGGGTCAACTCATAATCTATCGATTCTCATTCGGTGATTTCTGTATTGAAGTAGGACAGGTCATGAACCCAGTGATGCAAATGCAAACCCCCCTCCTAGCCACTCAAATACTTCTCAAAATAATTTGTTTCATTCTCACGGGATTAAACGCATATCTATCGACTTCTCATTTACGGAGAATGTTGGAATTGAATAAAGGACATCTGCTCCATCCTTGCTTACTACAAAGTGCCAAGAGTCTAGAGCCAATTTGATATTAATGAAATATCTTATAGGACACAAAAGTACATTTGTATTAAACATCAATGATACAAAAGGTACAATGATATATGTCTTTGTGACATTGCATTCGACGTGAACATGCTGATCATTCTGGAGTGATAACTAGTAAAATAGTATTCACAGATGATCGAACTCGGATATCCTACTCATGCAACATCAGCCAACCAGGAACGTAGGTCACTATTGAAAAAATGATTGTTTAATGATTCAAATAAGGTATAACTAGTAATTCTAAGTGATCTAGTGGTTATGTGTTTCCCAGGGTAACACAACACTAAGTTCACAAGATCAATGCTTCTTTTGAATTTATGGTGATGATCATATTTCCGCATCCTTATCATCGAGATATTGATTTGATCATATTTTTCAAATATTTCATCGGAAATTTTCAAAGCATGATCTTGTGATGTATGAACTTCATGGTTAATGTGGAAGATGGTTCTTACTCTGATAATTCTCCATTTCATCTTCTACAACATACAACAACAACATTTCTACCTTTCACAAGCATGACTACTTCAACGAATCTTATAATGACAAAAGTTTCTTTCAACCTTCACGAGAATGATAGCAATCATATTTGTTGGTTTGAGGGAGCTTATGGGTTATTTTGGGGGAGTATGTTTGTTTATAAAGGGGAGAATGTTTGATTCTTAAAGAGAAAAGAAAAGATTTTGATTTCAATTTCATGGACTTCAAAGGATATTCTTCACCCGGAGCTTATTTTGGAAGCTTATATGATCATGATGTTCATGATGGATCATAATCATCATGAGGGGGAGAAGATATAAGCTTGAAACGTAAGGTCAATTCAAGTATATGAAAGGGGAGAAGATATAAGCAAGAATATATGGGACAAATCAAGATACTAGCAAAGAAATTGAATCAAAGAAATCGTTATGGTAAAAGTAGTTTGATTAAGAAGATAAGATTCGTATTCAAGATTGAGGTTACTTCATCAAGTGTTTTGAATAAGCTGTAGTGTTTCATTAACTTCAAAGATCGATCGAGATAGCCGGTTCGACATTTGCATGGAATTACTTCTCAAGAATATCGACATTGTCTTCAGACAATCAAAGTTTACTACTTCAATATTCAAGAGATGGATATGTGATTGAGGGGGAGCTTAAAGAGTATGAAGATTCATGTGAAAAGTCAAGTGTTCAAGTCTTTTACAAAGAAATGCTCAATCAATATCATCGTGTTTCAAGATCTTTCGTCAGCTACATTATGTGATTGAAATCTACATTCAAGATCAAGTTCGAAGATAAAGATTTCATACAAGATTTTTTAAAAGATTCAAGTTGCTCAAAAAAGATCAAGTTAGCTTTTGAGAATGCTGATTTGAGTTCGAGAGTGGAGTTGACACCTTCAGAGATAAAGAGATCTATCCTATTATATAAGGGAAGAACATTATATCAGGAGAGATTTGCAACAAGGTCGTCCTCAACTTTCATAAAGAATTCTCAGCGTTTTTGAGCCTCAAAGAAAAAGAAAATGACAGGCTACTTTAGAATAAAGTGTTCAAAGCATAAGGAAGAAGTCGTCATCAAAAACATAATAAGAATAGTTCCCAAGTAGATCATTTAGGGGTAGAATGTTAGAAATAAAGAAATAATCTACTTGTAGCACTGTTATAAAGTGCAGGGACTAAATATATTAAGTTAAGAAAGTTTAATAAAGATAGTCAATCAAGGGGTATAACTAGGTATTTATGCCATGGTTAAGTGTAACAATTTCATTTAATCAAAAGGCAAGTTAGGTATTTCTCTCTCTAAACACACACACTAATACACCTTTATTTACACACACTATATCCATCAATCAAGATCTATATGCTTAATAATAACTTATGCCCAATTTAAAAATAATATGTCGTATAGGATTGTTACATGAAATTAATACTTCTTGAACATCACTCAACCATGCATTTCCAAAATCTTAAAGGTTTTCTTTACCTTATGTACTTACTATTATAACGAGAATGCACTTAAGCAAACAAGCTTAAAGGTTGATACATGTGCTATGTTATATGTACTGGGTCGGTCTGGCCAATGGGTCAAAACAGTCACTTTGAAAAACAGTCATGTCTTGTTTTCATCAATTCTTTTATTTATTTTTAGTGTCATTTTTCGTTTATTATGTGTATACCTATCATTTCATTTATATTTATAAAATAAAAATTTAACAAGACAACCACTGTCTTCTGAGTATGTAATATAATAATTACATACAATGGCCTCTTCTTTTAACTTACTCAAATCTGCAACAATTACATATCAACATGTTTTGAGTAAGTTGCTTGCTGCTGCTGATGTGGGCCATGCGGCTTGCTTCTACCGCGGCTTGCTGCTGACTTAGATTTCTACTGCTGATGCGGCTTGCTGCTGTTGCTGACGCAGATTGGTGTTGTAGACGCGGCTTGCTGTTGTTGATGCTGATGCGGTTTGCTCCTGCTGACGCATCTTGCTGCTGTTGATGCAGTTAGGGGTGTTCATTAAACGATTTGATCTAAAAAACCTGCATCAATATATGATGGTTAAGTTGTCCATGCAAATAACCTTATCCATTTTACCATGAGGTTTCCATGCATGCCTTCAGCAGGTAGTTCTAATTACTTATGCTGGAAATTGAAAGACAATGAAATCTATCTGAATGAATAGCAATTTTTGTTCCCAAAGATGTGCGGCTTAAGAAAAATAGATAACTATAGACTAATATGTCGTTTATGTGTTTGGTATGTTAATTAAGTAGGTTATAACCAAAAGTATGCGGCCAACGATGTAACATCCGACAATTTTCAGAATTTTAAATGACTATTTTACCCTTTGACTTTTTGGGTCTGACTTGACTTTTTGACTTTTGGTCTTTTATCGTCACATAAAAACGATTACCGCATAACCGGTAATTTTTCGGAACATATTTAAATAATAAATCACATTTATTATTACATATCTCTCATGTGCAAAGTTATTTTTAACTTATTCGACTTGAAAACGAAAAAGATATATGTTATTTCTAAGTTGACTTATCAAAAACGACCCGCTAAATCACGTTTTCACAACTCGGACTCTAAAGCAATTTGATGTAAAACGACATTCCGGACAACTTTGTAGTTTTGCCCGAGACCCGAAAACAAGCAGAAATTGACTAAAATACCCTCGCGAAATTTTGAAAACAAAAACAACGCGTACCGACAGAAAAATAATTAAATTATATTTAATTAACACTTTTTATTAAAAAAAAAATTTAATATATTAGTTATCATTTTATTCAGTAACGTTTGTTAAAAACGCAAATATTCAAGTAAAAGATCATTTTACGGACAAAGTTTATCAGTAATATACAAATAAATAATAAACGTTTTAAATAAATTTTATAAAACATTTATGAAAGTTAGTCGGTGAATACTCATTTTTATGGGAAAAATTTTTTGGAACGCAATGGCGCAAGTTTCGTGTTATAAATCATTCATTAACTAGTCCAAACGAGTCCCGAACCATTATCTTGCAAAAGTTACACTTTTGGTCCCTGTGGAAATAATTATAAAATTAACCCTCATCTATATTGGACTTGCCACTTTACTTTATAACTTTTAATATATATATATATAAGTTATTATAATTATTTCATTTTCATAAAATATAACACACACATGCTCTTTTTTTTCGGTGAGCTCCCCCCCGCCGTCGCCATCACCTCCGGCCACCGAAAAACTTTTCCGTCGAGTTTTCCGGCTGAGTTTCGAAACTCTCCCCGCCACCTGATCTATGCGTCCGTTTTTGTGGTTAACAACAAGGGTGCGTGTGGTTTTTAAACACACGAAAGGGTGCATTTGGTTCGTCACATAATAGGGTGCGTTGGGTTTGGTCTTGATAGCACCAACAAGGGTGCATTGGGTTTTGGGTCAGCAGCCACAAGGGTGCGTTGGGTTGAAGAGACGACCCATAATTGGCTGCGTGACAGCCACAAGGGTGCGTTGGGTTGTGGTTTGCACCACCAAGGGTGCATTTGGTTTTGTTCTCAGCCGTAGGGTGCGTTTGATGTTATTAGAACCGAGAGGGTGCGTTCGGATCTGGGTCAGCACAAGAGTGCGTTTGGTATAAGAAAACAGCGAGTAGGTTGCGTTTGGTTTAACAGAATAATCAAATAGGGTGCGTTGGGTTTTCTTGACACCACGTAGGGTGCGTTGGTTTAGCAAATAAACGACATAGGGTGCGTTTGTTTGTTAAAAACATATAAGGAGTGTTTAGTTGTGGGATTAACAGCGAAAAGGGTGCGTTTGGCTGTGTAGATAAACAACAGGGTGCGTTTGGTTTTGATAGAAGTACCACGGGTACGTTTTAGGTTAGCAGAAAAACCATAGGGTGCGTTTGGTTGTTAGTAACACGAATAGGGTACGTTTGGTTTAGCAGATTGCACCAAGGGGTGCGTTTGGGTTTGGGTTTAACAGCAGTAGGAGTATTTGGCTGTGCAGAATCACAACAAGGGTGCGTTTGGGTTAGCACGAAAGCCAATAAGGGTATGTTTGAAATAATATAAATATGTTAAGTTTTGAGAAAATATAAAATCGGATTAAGTGGTGGTAAAAATGGTTAAATAAATGTGCTATATAATTATTTTGTTTCATGTTCGATCTCGTTCAGATATATATATATATATAAAACGCGCGGGTGTTTGCAATATTGATTGATTTATTAAGAGGAAAAGAACATTGAAGTTTATAAATATGGGAACGTCTTATAAACGAATAGATTATGCCGAAAAATCTATAAACTACTATACTTAATAAATTTCTTTATAATTTCTATTATCTTAGAAACCCGATAAAAGGACGAAGTTATATAATTTTAAGATTATTAATTTGTATTATACAATAACCCGACAAACGAACGAAAACTATACTTTTACAATGAGACAACTATTTTAGCTACAACCCGTCAAGAAAACAGAATACTAAATTATAAAATATTAATTTATGATTACCGACTATAAGATAAAGTCATAACTTTTGTAAAAGCTTTGAAAACATCGTTTACATCTATACAAGAACTTTTATTTAATTAAGTGGTGATTTCCGAAAACGTGTCAAACTGTTTGGTTTAATTATTTACTCACACTTCTATTATACAATACTTGCAAAGTACTATATATTTCATATTAATCTTTGGATTGTTTGTCTTTGTTATATAATTCACGGTATGAGTTATATAATTGTTATTTTTCATATGTAATATATACGGAATATATTACATACTTTGCGTTTACTTTCGATTTATTTTATTTAACCAACCACCAAACTATTACAACTTGAAATCTAAATCTTTATCAACGTGTCGCGTTGATGTACTCATCCATTAGAAAACCCAAATACATTATCCTAGGCTAGTGGGTCTTATCAATTAAGGTAAACCACAATTTCTTGATCGAGCCGTTCCGGTTTCCGTTCGTGTTATGATTAATATGTGCATTTCTGCTAATCGTTCTACAACATCAATATGAGTTTATAGCCCCCCTATTTTTACTGGTTTTACATATATTTTTGGAGTGAGAACATGCTTGTTTACAAATGCATTTACATGGTTGATTACAAATTGGTTTACATATTTATTTTTATATCTCGCGATGAGATACAATACTTGGTTTAATTTTTGGGCTTGAACACTCGCTATAACTTGGTTATATACTCATATGCATATCTCACGGTGAGATACAACATTAGTTTTTTACTTATGGATGCAACAACTATACTTTTACTCGAATGATTATGGATTAGCTTAGGTTGCATGAACTGTAAATCTCACCTTGGAGGGTCGACGCGCGCGATGTTATGCAATAGATCTATTCGGATGACAATCCCCGTTTGGTGATTTAGCTATCACTGGCAAACGAACGTTATAAATTGTCGGAATTCCGATTGGTTGAGTATTCAGGACCAAACAAATTACATACACATGAATATTTTAATAAATGCACGGGGGTGTCTTGGATCGGGGGTACTCTATGATGGGTAATATTATTGTCATTAATGCTCGGGGTGTGTTTTGGAGGAATCACCTTACGTATGGGGTAACTCTTACTGTGCCTTGAATATTAATAGTGGGCATACACATATACATCCAATTTACATAAAGTCTTACGTCGCAAATATGAGTTTCTTATATCTTAGAGTATTAATTATAATCATTGTTTGTATACTCAACATGGATATGTTTGTTGTTTTTTTTTTTTGCCTTGAATATATATAAAGTGGGAGCTATAGGCAAAAATACTTACTTGAAAAACTTTTCGTGATTTTTCAATTATCATGCATACTGTGTGAACAATTGCGGTTTTGTTTTTCAAGTTCATACGTACATTTGTTTGGTTTGTGACTATGTGGGGGGATTGATTGAAAGGTTTCATGATATTACTTTTCAACCTAATTGATTTCTAAAAAAATCATACATACATTTTTTTTTTGTATGGGAACATTTGCGTAAGGATTTATTTAAATGGTTCATAACACACTTTACTAGTCACTTTGGAAATCAACTATTTGGGTATACTAAAAAAACCTAGGAACGCACCCATTTCGGGTTTGCGTGTGTACTCGTTTTGTATGCTTGTGGTGTTCTCAGTTGTGGTTTATGTTTGATTGTTTTGCGGGGGCCATACGACGATAACACTTGTGGTGGGTTGCTGTTTGTGGGGAACCTGGAGGCCTCTCCCCGTTGGTTAAATTTAGGCGCTACAATTATTGCATTTTGGAGTGGAATAGTGTCTACTGTATGATGCTGAGTCGATCATAAGCCTCGGGGCTCTGGGGTTGTTTTCAAAGCTTTGCTGTTGTTGTGTTTTGGTTGTGTTGTATGGCATATTAGGCATGGGTGGGGTCACAATGGGCTGTTGTCGTGTTCAATTTCATAAGAGAAATCAAGAAACAACGAGGGATATGAACGAACGAGGATTTCTTTTCAAGAAGCAGAGTACATTTTTAATGGTCGCGTTCTCTTGTATCTAGCGCTGTGTATATGAAGAGTAACATGTATGTATAGGTACAGTAATCACGCCCGCGGACACACCGCCTCCGGACAATTTCCCGCTTTTTGCGATGCGACACAGTTTTGGGGGAGGTGGGGGGGGGGTGTTTGTTGTGTTACAGAATTTGGTATCAGAGCATTGGCTAATAATAAAGAAAGAAATAGGTTACAAATTTTACCTAGTCTATAGCCGTTTTTCGCAAATATTGGCCATCTTCCTACAGCAAAAAATTTTCAAAAAGTTGCATACAACACTTCTTGCTTACTTGCATTTTTTAGGGGTGTTACAGATTGGTATCAGAGCACTGGTTATAGAGAACTAGGTTGCATATTATACCCTAGACTATAACCGTTTTCACAAACGTTGCATCACAGCAAACATTTTCAAAGTGCATACACACTACTTGCTTATTTGCTTACATTACTTGTTGCATTAAGTGATTACATGACATACATATGTATAATATATATATGTTTACATCCCTTTTGCGTATATCATACGTTTATTTATATAAGAGTTATTTATATAAATACCAAAACAATTCTTAAGACATTGTGAGTTGCACAATGGTCTCATTTACGCCTAAGACATTGTGAGTTGCACAATGGTCTCATTTTACTTCTCAGACATTGTAAGTTAAACAATGGTCTCGCTTCGTTCTCAGACATTGTAAGTTAAACAATGGTCTCGAAGAATATTATTTTTCTTCATAGCTTTATACAATATCGTATTACACGGAGACCGTCATAATTTTTGTTTACATAGAATTATATATGAATCTAAGTATTACAAGTCTTGTATGGGCGAGACTTGTAATATGAGGATTGATATGATAATTGCTATGTTAACAAGACCCGTCACAGTTCTGTTTACATGGGATTATGCATGAATCTAAGTATTACAAGTCTTGTATGGGCGGGACTTGTAATAGGAGGATTTATAGGATAATTACTATGTTGACTCATTCCTAAAGACCTTTACCTTAATTACTCTAACCGAGTACTCATTAACTATCTTGAACTCTATGTCGATCTCGCCTGGTAGTTTTACTCCCAGTCTCCGAAGACGAGGTTTGAACACTCGTCCCATACTCATTAGAGCACATGCATCGTCATGTCATCCATCACCTTGAAGGTTATGTGAGTACGCGTATTGCATCGGGAATTATTAAGTAGGATGATTTATAATTTATTTATTTGAAAGGATTGGGACGCCTCTTCAGTTAAATAAAGAAATTGTAAATCCCCGAACCATAAGTTTATCATTTCTTACTTACATAAATTAGGACGCTCCTTTATGTAAGTAATGAATTATAAATGAGAGGGCTTAATGGTATCCGATATGAGACAAGTATGAACTCGAATCTGATAATCAACGGAATCCGTTAAATAGTCCTAGAAATACAATAGTGTCTTGTCACTCAGCAGAATCTTAAGGCCTCGCTGGAACTACATTATCTCTTTATGATGTTATTACTTTTTCCGTTGCTAATCCTCGCGATCACGAACTGTTAGTGGAGCTAACAGACCGTGTTATACAAGAATTAAAAACTGACTGTTGAGTTGATTCATACTCGATCTAACTGACTGAGTACCATGATTCGGTTTGTTTTCGTCTAATCGCATAAGCTCTTCCGCGAGCTCCTCCCAATTTGTTGAACTTCATTCTAGGAATATTGATTCTCGAAATGTCCTCGATTTTTGGCATCCCATCACCATTTGTTAGGGTTATTGTCTGCTTTATTGGTTGTGTTTGGTTTGTGTTTCCTGGTGAGTGGTCCCAGATTGTACTAAACGCTTGTTGTATCAACTAGTTGTGTATGTAAAAGACTCCACCTTTAAACAAGGATAAGCATATCGTCGATATGTAGTTATTCATGTTTGAATTACCTCAATTGTTAGACAAATAGTATGCCAATTTAAGTCATTGGATCTATTTAGTTTACTGCTAATAGTAATGTTGGTCAACTTGTACATGCTTTAGCTCATCTGTTATTAATCATCGAACATTACAGATAGCATGAACGAGACTCTGCCTTAAGGAAATTGTATAACTTTATTATAGACATTAACCACTGCGACTTTACTCTTTATCTTGATGTAGTTCACTATTAAGAGGTTTTCTTCATAAAGCGTTTATACCAACTATAAATCTTGTAATGATATTTCCCTAAGATACCTATTCTAATGGATTAGATATCCTGGTCAACCTAGCTGAAATTTATGTATATTAAGATACAGTGCGGAAAGCAATCCGATATTGAGAATAAAGTTTGATCAGCGTTCATGTTCAATTGTGGTTTAGTTTAAATATTGACGCTTTTTCTTTAGTCGCACACTTTGAAGAGCGGGTAACTCAAAATTTATTTCGTCTCGGGACGGATGATTTCTCTTTAAGGGGTAGGTAACTGTAACATTCGGCAATTTTTCGGACTTTAGATGGACTTATTTTACCCTTTAACTTTTGGGGGGGGGGTTTTGTCTTTTGACTTGACTTTTTAAACTTTTTGACTTTGTACGGTCACATTAAAAGCGATTACCACGTAGCCGGTACTATGTTCCTATTAACTTTATTTAAATTATTTTAAAATCATATTTATTATTATTTAACTCTCATTACGAAATTTCTCTAGTTTTTCTAAATTTATTTGAAAAGAATGAGAAAATATATTGTTATTCAAGTTGATTTATCAAAACGAGCAATAAAATCACGTTTTCTTTATTCGGGACTCTAAAGCAAAATTGATGTTAAAACGACATTCCTGGACAACTTATTCAGTTTTGTCCGTGACCCGAAAACAGTCAGAAAGAGACTGATATCATGCCCTCGTAAGAATTTAGAAACAAAATATAAATAAATCCTAATTATTTACACTTTTTAATTAAAATAAATAATATTTAATAAATTAGTCAATCATTTTTATTTCGCAAACGTTTGTTGATAACGCGAATATAGTTAGAAATTATTTTTTATTTTTACTTTCGGACAAAACATACCGGGGTTTCCAAATGTAAATAGACGTATTTTTTTTATATATTGTTATGTATAAATTGATTTATGATATACTGTATAAAAGTAAATGTACTCGTTTCCTATGGGGGAAAAATGAATTTGGAATAAACAATGGCGCATATTTGTGTTTTGTGAATCATCGTGTTAAAAGTAGCTTTTTTCTCATGACGAGGTCCCGAACCATTAGTTTGATAATTAATATCATACTCACAAGTCACACTTTTAGGTCCCTGTTGTGAAATATTTACACCAATTTACCTAAAAACTTAGATATACACTTGCCACTTTTTAATTATAACTTTTATATTATATATAAAATTTTATAATCTTTTAGATATATATTAAACACAACACATTGATTCTATTCTTTCCCTCATTTCCTGCAAACCCCTACCCACCGCCCGGATTACGGCCACCACCACTGCAGCCTTCCTGCTTGGAATAGTTTTACGGCGGACTTTTCCGACCAAAAACAAATAATGATCCTCATCGCACGATCTATTCAGATATGGTATTTGTGTTAGTACTGCTTGGATTTCTAGGGTTTATATTATGTCTGCTGTTTGTTGTTTTGCTCAAGACTTGTCGAAAAATTTAAGGTATGTTGATGTAGCTGTTGTGTGATTCGTATTTAAAACAATAACATAGAAGCAGCAGGTATCGACAACAAAGGAAGATGATGCAGCAGGTTGTTAACAATCAAGATGGGACTGCCAAGGTTTAATCCAAGTTATTATGTGCATTCATAACCCCTGGTTTTGGTGGTTATATGCTTTGTGTAATGATGTTAAATCTAGATTTGCAAATATAGAAGTCAGCCTTGATATCGCAGGTTTGGTTTGGTACATTTCTGGTGATCGACATATGGAAATTATGATCAGCAGTTTGGGAAGGGATCTGATTTAACGTGGAAACTCTAATCTTTAGGGATTATTCCCATAATAATTTCCTATATTATTGGAGGTGGTTATTACTGCTGCTAATTATTAATGTTGTTGTGTGATTGGTACTACTGCCAGACTTAAAGAATTACTGTTGCTAGCGTTAAAAGCAGTTAGTTACTACTGCTTGTTGGACTTAAATCAAGGTTAGTGCTGCTCGTATGTTTAATACTACCAATAGAAGATGTTTTCTACTGTTGGTTACTACCGCTTGGTTTAAAGGAAAGCTGAAGTTATTGGATCGAAGATTCACTTAAACCGTTAAGAAAGGCTTGTTTTGGAATTAATTGAAAGAATTGATTACGGAGACGATTGTTTATCACTTATTTGAAGTTGAAGTGGAGTTTCACAAGTACGTATTCTTATCATATCTTAAACGGCTAGCAACGTTTAAAGATAACTTGTTCGTGCTTATACGGTGTTGATAAAGACTTGTAAAATCTAGCAATGAGTGATTTCTCTTATGGTGCTCAATGCTCACATTTTCTATCACTTAAAGGAGTTACGTTGTAGTGCTCAGTGTCTTATATAGTTGAGGATTTTGTCAAGAGATTGAGATCTACATATACATAGACGGTATGAGTTTGGAGTCACGTGAATAGTACAAGACATAAGCTACAAGTTTGGGTTATTCTACTTCTACATCAAGTTCGTTATACTGAGTTTTCTTCATCAGTAATCATTACAAAAAGCCTACAGAATTTGAAGATTTAAGAGATGGTTAACATATTGGTTTCAGGGGAAGCTTATTGACAAAGTGTTTAACCATCAGATATGTTTATGTATCACTTCAGATAATACTCTTTTCTTCTATAATACTCTTTCTATAATCTATTTAGTAGCTTATTGACAAAGTGAAATTTTTTTATCTTTTCTTCTATAATACTCTTTCTTTAAGATAAAGACTGAAGTTTATTCAGTCGGTCATCTCAAACCCTAAAGCAAATCTCTATAAAATCTTAATTCCATTTACCAATCACTCATACTATCCCAATCGATCATATCCCACATCTTAATCCATCTATTATAAGTTTCTATGGCGAATTTGGAGTTTGTTGATCAACATAACATGGTCGCGTACTTAGAGAAGACAGAGGGAAACTCTGATTTTCAGAGGTGAAAGGTTTCATTACTACTGCTAGTTGATTATTACTACTGCTAGTTTAAGTTTCTACTATCTTGAATTCATTATTCTTATTATGCGTCATGGAGGGTAATTTGAGACATTAGAAGGCTGGATTAGTAGTGTAGTATATGATTTGTAGTTGTAAAGATTCAAGTTGCTTATCTTCACAAGACCCCTATTGGATTATGACAAAAAAGGGAAGAAGATTACAGAGATATGATTTGCAGCTTATTATGTGGTGATATGAGCAAATTATAAAAGAAAACTAAATTAAGGGGAAGTTTGTTTCATTCAAGGAGATCCATGATCTCAACTTTAGGGGAAGCTTTGATTAAAGGCTTTATGATGAAGTTCGTACAAGAACATTATTTGTTTTGTCATCATCAAATAGGGGAAGATTGTTGGGAATTATTGATTTGATGAGACAAAAGAACAAAATAATGAAACAAAAGGATCAAAATCGTCATTAAAGAAATCTACAAGATGTAGGAGAAATATGAAGATTCTAGAAGATCTCCTTAAGAAGATAAAGATAACAGAAGATATTTCTTAATGTTTAAAAGATTTGCTTGTTTATATCTTTATGTTATCTTCCTTTGTAAGTCATGATCTCTCTATATAAAGAGATCATAGACACATAGTTTTAGTATCCAGAAAAGTGTCTGTGTGTACACAAGATACAATGTAGACGTCTAGTTAGTTGGTTTAGCCTCAAGGATCTTTGATTCCTGTTACTAGGTAGAGTAACCATTCTATTCTGATCAAATAGAATTTGAGGCATGGTGGAATCATATGAATATAAAACCTTGTTGATGATAACATTGTTCTTTGTTTAATTCCGCTGTGCATATATGTTATCATTGTTATTACTTATCCTAGATATAAGTTTTAAATAAACTGAGCTTAAAAAATCCAAGAACTATTACGTGTTTTAGTTCTATCAGGTGGTATCTGAGCTACGAGGCTCATGATCTAGGATCTTACAAGGTGTTTTTGATGTCGTGTTTTGAAGAAAAGAAGGTTAAAATTTTATGTTTTCGAAGTTAGGTCCAATCGGTGCAATTAGGGTTTTGTACAAACCCTAAATCTGATAAAAACAAGACGTGTGGTTTCTTGTATGTGTTAGCAGCTTGGTGTTTCATGAAGGCGCGATGATTGCTACTTGAATTACATTGGTTGTCAAGAAAACCATAAGTCGAATGAAGATAGAACTAGGGATTATTGTTGCTGTTAAGAAAACCATAAGTTGTATTTTCATCATTGTTTAATTCTATGTGCTTTTTGATTTCATGGAGCGAACATGGATGTGTGACTCGTTTAAGGGGAAGCACATCAATTATAAGCAGCATGTATGATTAATAATAAGTTTTTTTTGGTGATTGTTTTTCGAAGAAGCAGATACTGTATTCGGTTCTTAAACAGCAAAATAAGCAGCATATATCAACATGATTAATAAAGACGCGAGCAGGTCATTCCTAACAGAAGTGGGCGCATGGTTCTTTAGGGTTTCGATACTTATTTCATGATTGGCTGCATGTTTGTGATCTGTTATGATTATTTGTGCTCAATGTTACCAGTTGCTTCGTTCTTAACTACTTCCTTGGGTTTTGAAACTCTAGGATTAAAGTTCATGATTGTTTATAAGAAGAATGCAAGAAACAGTAGAGGTTCGAGTATGGTTACTGGAAAAGGAATGATTGTCGACTAAAGTTACTGGTTAACAACAAGTATTCGAGTTAGTTTCAATTGATTGGGCACGAAGGCTATGGGAGGAAGGAGAATGCTAATTTGTGACGGATTCATGACAGCTTTGTAACACTAAAAAGCATCGTCTGGATACTTAAAAAAAAGAAAAAAAAGATTAGTGCTGCTTCATGGTTATTAATGTTGCTATTGTATGCAGATGTGATCTTATGGGCTAGTTCATGGTTGTGATTAACAGTAGTAAGCCCAAGTTAATGTTGCTCGATGCTTATATGCACTTTGTGCTGCTAAGGAAACTTAATGCTGCCAATGAAGTGTTAATACTGCCAAGGTAATATTACTACTGCCAGAAGGAAGTTAATACTACTTCATGATCAAATTAGTACTGCCAATGATAATGAAAGTATATTGTTTATGCTGCCAGTTGTATGTTTATAGTGTCAAAGCAAAGATTAATATTGTTTGGTCAAGAAGTATGTTAATACTGCTAGGGTTTTGAAAAGGTTGTTACAACTGCTAGTTTTAAAGAAGTATTAAGTTTGTATTGCTAGCATTAAAATGGAGATTGGTTAATACTGCTTGGGCTTAATGGAATTAAAACTGCTAGTATTGTACGATATCATATGACACACACAGTTTTGGATCTTGGATAGGTTTTGACAGAAAAAGGCTCGTTTTTGGGTTTCTTAGATTAATTGGTTACAAAGAAGGTTGTTTATTGCTTATTTGATGGTGAAGTGGAATTACTTGGGTAAGTGTTTTATCATATCTTAAACTGCTTACAACGTTTAAAGATAACTTGTTTGTGCATAGAAACGATGTGAGGAAGACGTGTCAAAATCTAGTAAAGGTGTGTGATTTCTCTTATAGTGCTCAATGCGCACATTTTGCTATCACTTATTATGTGTCTCATAGAAGATGAGGATTTTTGTCAAGAGGTTGCGATCTACTTATATTTCACAGATTTATTTATAAGTTCGAAGTCACG
>BQNB010016920.1:9857-70840 GCA_026074375.1 Tanacetum coccineum | reverse complement strand
TAGAAAGTAATGACATTATTATTTAAAGCTAGAATTAAAGGAAATGAAAGAGAAACTTACAAACTCCTCTAGCTAAATAAGAGGAACCAATTAAGGCAGCTACAAGCTCCCTAGCTTATTAATAAGCTAGGGTAAAAGTCCTTGGGATCTCTTCCAATTTAAGATCCCCTTCCAAAAGGCTCATTTCCAATAAGGTACATAATCAATGTAAGTTTAAACTGATTTAAGGTTTAAGTAAGATTAATTCTGAATTCAATAAGCTCTATTTCAGCTTATAGACTGAAAGAGCTATATAAATGAGCTTATTAGCTTTTTGAGACAAATTGGCTTTTTAAGAGAGTTTATGACTTTAAATGAGAGCTTAAAAATGAGATTTAAAATATTAAAAACTGAATTGCATTAATTAAAGAAACTGATTACATTACTAAAAAAGGAAAAATTACATTTAAGAAAAATACGAATTTAAGCTAGACTAAAAATTACTAAAAACCTAGATATCGTGTGTGTGAGAAGTGAGGCCTATTTATAGGTCCTGAAAGAAGCTTCTAGGATCTCTTGCCCTGCTCTCCAATCTTTCAATCTCAACCAATCATTTCTTCAATCATCCAAGCATCAATTGTGGCCGTTTGATCAAACTGTGGACACCTGAAGATTGCCAGCGTGTCATTCCATTGATGTGACGTTTGTGCTTCTTTTGTGAGTGTTTTAGCACAAAAACCCACTTAAATTTGTGCTTTCACCATTGTTGACGTGGCCTTTGATTGAGAGAGGGCTTAAGTGATCCATGATTTGACTGATATGACCTCGCCATTGTGCTTGAAAGCTCTTGAATTGACTTCCTTGCCCATTAATTTGAAAAACCCCTTTGATTTTGACCTTGGGTAAACACGGGGAAGATGGGTGAACAGTAAATGGGTCTCGCGCCCATTTTTAGACAGTTAAAATCGTTGGACTTTGGAATAATTGCACAAATGGCCCTTGTGATCTTTCTCCCTTTTTCGAGTTATAAATGACTTTCGAAAATAGCAAGTTTAGCCCTTGTGGTTGTTATAAAAGGACATGGGCTAGGGTTTTGGCTTTTTTTGGCTTCGGCTTTGTACTCTTCTGATTCTCGTGTCCGTGCTTGCTTGCTTTTGACTGTTTTCTTGTGATTTGTGATTTATCCATACCTGCATACACAAAACATAAATACAAGCATATTTTTGCCATTTTTAGTCTGTTTTGGGTTTAATTGGGTTATTTTAAGTATAAATAGATATGTGTATTTTACACTTATTAATCTCCCTTTGAAAAAAGATAAGTTTGAGGCATTCTTCGTGGAGAGCTTAAAAGTTAGAAAAAAGGGTTTAAGCATATCCTTGAAAAGAGAAAGGGGTATTACAAGGCCTGCATGGACCTTGGACGTACTTACAAAAGAGATAGGGAAACGATTGAAAAACTTAAAACTAACCACATAAGTATCATCAAGCTCAAGGAATAAAAGGACTTCGAGTCTAGCTACAAGACTCGTTGATAAAGAATATCGCTTCTTGGGAGGCAACCCAATTTACTTTTTCCGCAAATTAGGAGTGTCATGTGTGTTTTAATTCTTCATAGTTTGTTTTATTATGTTTGAACTATCTTGTAATCATGCTTTGTTTGTCTTTAACCTCGTCTTAATTTCAATCAAAGGTATTTTGCAAACAATAAGTGTAGGGGAATTTATCGGGCTTATGAGCCAAATTCAAACATGTTAAATGAATTGTTTAGATTAATTCACGTTATTTTCGAGTTATATCATTGAATGGTTAAATCTTAGGTTTTATGTAACCATTTGTACAGGAATTAACTTATGGAATCAAGTGTAGGAAATTTTTCATCAAAAACATAAATTTCGTTTTCACAGACTATGGAGACGGTGTCACGATTAACACGCGATACCGTAACCACGACACCTATGACGGGGTCACATAAACCCTGACAGCGTCAAACGTCCAGGTTCAGAAAACTTAAAGTTTTTAATTGTTTTTGAAAATGAAACTTGCATAACATTTAATATATGTGTTCTTCTATTATAAACCTGCAAAACCTAATGAGTTTAACAATTCTCTCATCTTATCTTTATTGCTTTATCGAGTCAAACCCTAAATTCAGATTGTATATTTGTCTATCACACATTTTATGCTTGGTATAGTTGTCTTTGTCTTTAATTACAGGTTATATTTGATGAGAAGAAGCTTGGAAGTTTCATTGGATGATTATCGGAGGACGATTTAACCGGTTATCACATGTTTCTTCTCCATTATTGAGCAAACCAGGGGAGTACTAGTTTCTTTTACTTGTTTTCTTTTCCCTTTATTCGTTTTAACGGGTACTTTTATAGAACATTGGGGACAATGTTCAACTTAAGTGTAGGGGGAAATGAGCCTTAGAAAATATTCTTTCATTTTCCATTTGGTTTGTCCTTAAAATGATGGGCAATATATCGAAACATAACATAAAATGTGATTTTTACCCAAATTTAATTTTTTTTATGACACATACCGATGAAAACTAAGTATTAATAGTGTCTCATGGATAGGAATTTATATGACTAGCACAATAACCCTCAAAATTCCACCCCAAAAATGTGAGGTTCGCCCTTAGATCTTTAGGAATTCGGGTACCCATCGTTGGTAACCCAAGATGATTTTATCTTTACCCGGTTTGAGTTAAGGTTGATCTGCAGGCGTGCATGTCTATTCCGTCGTTACGGCCATGTATGCATTGCCTTGTCGCCTTTTTTGGAATGTCTGGTGTTAGTAAAATTCATATGAGTGTACCGGTAGCATATTAAATTCTAAAACTTGTTATTGTGATGCATTCCAAGACCGTAGAGTAAGTATTATGATTTGCTTGATAAGAGGCATTAGGATTAACCCATGTTTTACACCTATAATTGTTATGATGGTCACATCGATCATATAACTATCCCACACCTTTGCCATGCACTCATTATTAGTGCAGGATACCCCTAGTACAACCCTTCGAGCCTATCTTTTTTCACGGTTCTCGTAACTTTTTGGTGGATTCCAGATCATTAATGAAGAGCATTGTCACCCTTAAACCAATCGTTACACCCATAAAGCCTTAGCCTACCTTATATGTAATCTCTTTTAGTACATTATTGTGTTTTAACCCAAGTTAGTTATTGAGTACACGGTTGCTAAGTCCTTATCCTTGTAAATACTGTTTTAGGACGATTGGGATTCATGGTAGTATTCATATCTTTGTCAAATGATACCCATGTTATTTTGATCTACCTCAAAGCGGGTCATTAGATAGAATGTAAATATCGAGCATGAAAAAGCTCAAGTGTAAACCCCATGTGATGTACTATATTATTAAAAAAAAGTGAAAAGAAAAAGAAAGAGATTGATGTAGAGTTTGTATATCTTAGTTCGAGTCGTAGCTTAGCAACCAAACCAGCGTGTATTCATGTAAATAATTAGCTAACCGTTCTACTCCAAATTCACCCAGAGCCACCCAAATGTATCCCATCTGTTTCTGTTTCCATTATATGTTATCTTACACCTACACCCCACAACCCTTTAAAATACCTCTTAGATATTAATGAATAATGCTTGCACCTAGCAGTGGAGGGTTGATCCTTTACCAAGCCTATGGTAATTTATATGCTATGATAGGTAATGAGTGTTGATTTTCCGTTTCCCTTTTATGTTATAATTTATTATACACCCGAGTGAAAGAGAGAATCCCAAACATTTATGTGAGGTGCTAGTGTATACTTTCCGTGCTTTTAATTAGAAGGGCTAGAAGGTTGTGTTATAAAATACTTTTAAAGAGTAGGTAAAATGACCCCTCATATTGTTACTGTCTAGATAGAAAGGCCCATTTAATTGAGGACAAGCAAATCCCAAGTGTAGGGGTATTTTATGAGGTGTCATTTTATACACTTTTTTGGGGTCGTTTAACCTCCTAAATCGTGTGTTTATGCCCAAAATAGGTACTTAATCGTTCCTTTTCAGGTATTTTGCATTTGGAAGGAATTTGGAGGAAATACACATGACTTGGGCTCACTTGGATAAGAAACGAACAAGACTACAAACCTACACCAACATGGCTCAAGAATTTCTCTATAGTGGCTGGAGACGGCGTCAAAAATATAACGTGACGCCGTCACAACAATGATCAAGACGGTGTCACGAGTTTCCAAGACGGTGACAAATCACATGACCCAGCCCATTATCTATAATATTCTCTTTCATGATGGTGTCACAATTAAAACGCGACGCCATCACAATAATTTTCCTATATATACAAACCCGAATTTAGGGTTTTGAGTGTGTAACTTTAGAATAAAAAGAGGGTACGAACCCTAGTTCGTTTAGCAGTTGTTAGGGACGAATTTAGGGCCTAAAAACCCTATTGTACTTCCTCCAACTCATGTTTTAATCAAGTAAGGTTTATTTAATCATTCAATATGTCTATGTGTTGTTTGATTCATCTATGTTCTTGCTTTATCTTTAACATGCTTGGCTAAACCTCCTATTGTGTTTATTTATGATTGTATGAAACCTAGAATGTAGATCTTAGTGGTGTTGCTTCTTGTGATGGATGTGCATGTTAGGTCTTAGAAAACCAGCTTTTGTCTGTATCGCTGTTGATATGTCTAGGGAAACATGATTGTGTAGAAAGGATACCATCGGGTAACAGTCTTCATACTACCTTGCCCCCTAATATGGTTGATCCACTCTTAATATATTTCACATGCACTTAGTATACCCTTAGGGGCCTTGTAATAGTCTTCATACTACCTTACTTGTGCGTTGCTCTAACGGAATACTAAGTAGACGGCGGGTTCGTGTAATTCGTTCATGACTTAGGAAATATTTACACAGATCATCACAAGTGTGACAAGGCAACAACACTAGGAGATGCATTCTAGGGAGTAATACATGATTAAATAAACACAGTCTTTTATCTTATTGTTATCACTGCTAGTTTAGATTATATTTATTTTATAAGCTAAAACTGAAACCAAACCTCTCCAATATATGATTTACTTGCTTTCCATAAAATATAAAAATGCCAAAAAGAATCTTCCCTCAACCTTTAGAATTCTGTTAGACCATGATTAAGCCTTCTCAACCTATTCCTCGAGTGAACAATAACAACCCCCGAATCTTGCCTATACTACTACTACAACGATTAGGTGCTCTGCCTAGGGAGTTGTAAAACTACTTGTTGAAGTCTAACGGCGACCGTATTAGTTTCATATTGGGTCGTGGCCCGTCAAACTAAGTAAGTAGGTTTCGGCTTATCCATTAAGTCCGATAAGCAAATCGTTAAGTAAATAAGCACTCAAAGTATTAGCAAGCTATTAATAAGCTTCAAATAAGCCAAGCCAAAATCCCAATAAGCCAACTGTGGGTCTTAAGATATGGTTTGGTTCATTTGTTGGGCCAAACCTCTTTAACTCCTACAGGCCCATTAGTTAAGCCTGATAAGCTAAAAAGATATCAAATAAGCTCTTGGTTCTCGAATAAGCTATCAATAAGCCTTTAATAAGCCATGAGTAATAAGCCAAACCATAGGGCTTATGGATTAAGGTCGTGGTTTTGGGCTTTCGATTATGGGACGCGACTTATTAGCCCGTTAAGCATATTTAGGCTTATTTGTTAAGCCAAATAAGCTTAACTCTTTTTCCTTTCAAAAGAAGTCATGAAATAAGCTAGGAAATATATAAGCCGAGTAGAAATAAGCTAAATAACATTTCCCTTTTGTTTCTTTTGTGGGCCAAAACTACATAGAAGCCCAATAAGCTCTTCAAGAGCTTAAAAATAAGCCAAAACATTAAATAAGCATATAGACATAATTTTTATTACATAAAAACATCGACAATCACAAAACTACACTTTCCTTGTCCTTCTTTTATTTATTTTCGAACCATAGTTAAACCCATTTAGGGTTTATGTAGTTTTTAAACCTTGATTTTTACAAAGAGAGTTGTACATCTAATGTTTATGCATTATAAGGATATCAAAAGTACAAGTTTTATGAAGAATAGATTACTTATAAGAAATGATGATGAGAAGGTGATTAGAGACTAAATACAACCCAAACATTGTGTTAAAGCTACCCGAATAACAATACGAATCAAACCCGAATACAATATCTTGATCAAAAGTTGAAAAGTATGAAAGTGTGTGTTTGTGTTTTGTGACGTTCTAACAAGAGAGACAAGAAGAGAGAATGTGTGTGTTTTATTTTTAATGAATGATGATAAGAATGAGATGAAAATGAAATGCCTAGCTTAATTTATAAGCCTTCAAGTTTTTGGAAGTATGCGTGTGTGGGGTGGGGGCTTTCGGACGCATACAAGGCAAGGGGGGGACAAAAATTATCTCAACTTTATGAGGGGCTCATGCAAGGTGGTGGAAAATATCTAGATATTTCCATGTACACATATATTAGTCATTATTCACGGAACACGCAAATACTAAAAACATGTAAAAAGTTTACAAAAAATTATGAAAATTTAAATATCAACTTGACACATAAAAACGCGACTATTTTCAAAAGAGCACATCAATTAGAAACCCAAAATTCTCACGGTAACGATTCTCATATATACGCGGGACAACTTCCCGGTTAGACGTAAAAATTACACGAAACTTATAAAATTCCAAATACTGAACGAAAACGGTTAAAATATTGGCCTAAAATTTATGGAGTGTCACATGAATTGAGTTTTATAAATTTAAATATTGAACAAAATATATTTTAAAATAAAATACGCATCAAGTTTTTGGCGTCGCTGCCTGCGAGCTAAAAATTAGTATTAATTTGATTTCTTGTAATTATTTCCATTCTCTTTTTAACTTTTAAATTCTTTAGGAACTATGGCGGGAGTAGACATCAATACTCTCACCATGGAACAATACTTAGCATTTTTCACTAGAAAACCAGGCATCGGGCGTGGTTAAACCAGAAATCAGGGGCAAAGTCAACTTTGAGATCAAGAGTCAATTTATGCGAGAATTGAGGAAAGAAACCTTCTTCGAGAATAAGAATGAGGATGCCCAAGATAATGTTGATTGAGTCCTTAGCATTGTAAGTTTGTTCAATATTCCTAGAGTATCACAAGACGTAGTACTGCTACGTGTGTTCCCTTTTACTCTTACTGGAGCGGCTAAAAGATGGGTGGATAGACTCACTCTGGGACGGTCAACACTTGGGACCTCCTTAAAAGGGCCTTATCGAAAGGTATTGTCCACCATCAAAGACTGTTAAACAGCTTGAAGACATCCACAACTTCAAGCAGGAAAGCGATGAATAATTATACCAATCTTGGGAACGGTATAATGATTTGCTGTATAAGTTCCTAACCCATGACATAAACAGCCATCAAAAGGTAAACATCTTTTATAAAGGTTTGAGCACTATGAACTGTCAATTACTTGATTCGCAGGGACCAATTCCTAGGATGTCACCAACTCAAGCTCGGACGGCAATACAAATTATGGCTAACCACTCTCAAAAGTAGCACGATTGTACATCAAGCAGGAACATTAGCAGCAACAGTAATACTGATGGACTTGCTGCAATCGTAAGTAAACTGGATAACTTGAGATGCGATATGAAAAAGCTAAAAGAAAATGCTCATGTGATCCAAGTTTGATGTCAAATCTGCGAAGGACCTCACCTTGACAAAGAATGTCCTCTCAACGAGGAAATCAAACAGGTGGAAGAGGTCAAGTATGGTGAATTTAGGCGCCACGCTCCTTTAAACGGAAGTAATGGAGCCAAGTTTCGTGTATGTCCACCGAGATACTACACTGATAACGCTCAAATTATACATGCTTCTATACGCGTTATCAATGCTTATATATATATATATATAAATTGGTTAAATATAAGAGCTTTTGGTATAGAATAAAGTATATTTGCTATTGTAGGTTCTTGGAACATGTCATGGAAGAAAACAGAAGAAAACACTAAGATTTGAAGCTTAAATGAAGAAATAACTCAAGCTAAATGCTTCCCGACACCTGTTCACTGTTTTGGCCATAACTCGATCACACGGACTCCGTTTTAGTTGATTCAAGCGGCCACGGAAAGAGAATTAAATTATCTAAAACTTTGGAAAAGGCTATTTGCTAAAACGACCCAAAGTGAGGCGCACTTTGAAATAAGTGCGGTGCACTTTTCCATCAGAACTTAAATTTAAGAGAATTAAATGCAATTCAATGCTAAGTGCATTAACTCACAAAGTGTTGCGCACTTTTATGCAAGTGGGGCGCACTTTGGCCCCAAAAAAGCCTATATAAAGCCCCTTTTACCTCTCATATCACACACATCTCACACACAAACTTCTATCTTACACACACACAATCTCTATAGCCTTTGAAGAGGAGGAAGGAGTGGTGAGGGTCTCTGGACCCAATGATCCAAACATCCCTCTAAACCGCCATGCCACCACCACTCTCAACCATAAACCACCACTAAAACACATATTTCCAGAAGTTCTACACCATATTTAGATCATATACCATCCATTTCTATAACCTTAAAACTTATCACTTTGATTCTTGGAGGATTCACACCAAATTCTCTTAAGATCATCACCATAAACCTTTTTACCAAACACTCCATTTGGTGATATGTTGCGGATTTCCAGAAGTTACATAGTATATTCCGGGTTATCTTAGTAGCATTTGGTTGTTGGTTGATCATGGAACTACTAGTTTTGGGTTGATGGTTGTTGTAGTCGAAATATTGGTATTGTTACTTTGCTTCTTATATGTGAAACATGAATAATATTTGGATGATTTTGCTATGATTTATGAATATACATGTTTATGAATTCGATGTTATTTTACTTGGATCATTGTTTATCTTTTGATATATCTTGCAATTGAAATAGGCCGAAAGGATTAATTGCCTTGATATATTTTGAATCATGTTGGCCATATGAATCAATATCATGCTTGTGAGAATTGTGTGGTAAATTGATAAATAAACCAAGTAGAATAATGTTTAAGACCTTTCCTTATGTTGACCGACCGGGTTGGGAGGAATTCATATATATGCATATTTGATATAAACCACTCTTAATGCACTAGTGATGATGTAGTATATAGGCCAAAAGGATTCTATGTTATCATTGGTAGATATGCTTGTTATTATGATTACCCATCATATATGACTTGCATGCTTTGTTTATATAAAGTCTTGCTTTATCTATATCTATTATGTTATGTGGATCATGTCTTGTTTCTTGCTTACTTTATACACATGTTTTGGCTATTTGCTCCGTGACAATCAATTAGCTTTGTTACTTGATAAACAATCTGTGAATTGCTACAAATCTTATTGAACACCTGGACTTACCCAATACTATATTACACTTGAATAGGGTATACTTGCCCGAATGTTCTGTTTTTAGTCAAAATCGGTATTTCTAGTTATTATAAATTTAAAGCTTGTAGAAAACACACATCATACACTCGTATAGATAATCGACCACCTTATGGGGAGAAGAGACCAAGCTTAGAAGAGCTTATGAATAAGCATTAAGAAGAATCAGCACGAAGAAGCGCCAAAATGGAAGAAATGAAAGAAACTCCAAGAAAATACGGAGATTAACACTAGGAACTAGAGCGACTCTCTTAAAAACCTAGAAACCCAAATCGAGCAATTAACTAAGGAACTCCAATCTAGGACAACCAATGGAGCTCCTAGCTCATCTATCGAGCAATGCAAAGTGGTTAATGCTAATCATGAGATGCCACATAGACCTATCTCTTCAAGTAAGCTTAACAATCTCCACAGAGTATTTGACTTTCAGAGATCTTAAAATGAAGAGGAAAGGATGACCAAGGTCCTACAGTGCCAATTTCTACCTAAGGAGCTAAATCCAGAGAATTTCACACTTCTTTACACTATTGGTAATTTTAACTTTTATGGTATGACTGATTTAGGTGCTAGTGTAAATGTCATGCCTAGGAACATATTTGAGTACTTAAGACTAGCCAACCTGAGGAACACCAATATGCTTGTTGAAATGTCCAATATGACAAAGAAGGCACCCTTAGGTATAATCGAAAACATTCTAGTTAGAATTGATAAATTCTTATTTCCTTCAGATTTTGTAATTATCAATAAAACTCCTAATGAGACAATAATTCTAGGCATGCCTTTCTTAGTAACCATTCACGCGGAAATCAATGTTTTTGATAAAGAAATTTCTTTAGGAATCAATAACGATAGGGTTAACTATGATATGGAGAAAAAAGATTATAATTTTACAACTCCTACCGAGAAATTTTTTATGATAAAAACTGACCTAGATAATAGACCTCAATCTCCCGCATGTAGCAATAATCAATCAATAAACTTACGTGATAGGTCACTTGATGATAGTTTACACAATCAAGGCTATAAGAAAAAGAAAATTAAGCTAGATCAACATACCACTAAGGCACATTTTTATAAACCTATTAAGCAGACTGTCAACGAAAAGACCAAGATGTGGCCAACCTGTGACCCCACCAAAAGTATGTGTGATGGGAGGGGGACAAAATATATAGGGTATCTAGGGTCGGGAATTTAAGGTTTTTGTACTAGAACTATGATAATAAAAGAAAGAACATAACGGGAATAGAATTATCCTTTTCTGACTACCTTTCGGCAAAATACGGGAAGTATCAAACCGATAGTTTAGTTTGGGATGATAGATATGCCGAATGGCGCAATGTTAGTCTCGCACCAGGAACCTCATCTCAAGAATCTAACAACCATAGACCTATAGAATGCAACTTTAGGGAGTAGACATTAATTAAGGTTGGGCATGCTGACATAAGTGAACTTGTGAAAAAAGCATTACTTAAGTTGTGGTTAATTGACTCTTTTCAAGACAAATCTGGGACTATAAAGAACCCGCTTTCTAGGAGTTTTTATGATTATAAATGGGTGTTTGATTTAGAAATTGATCAATTAGCAGATGAATATAAACTTAGGATAGGAAAAAAGGACATATGCTTGATAAGATATGGTAATACTTTAAAGATATCCAAAGAGATAGCACATATTGGTGGCATGACCATGTATTTAAAGAAGAGGAATGTGATGAAATGGGAATAAAAATTGAAAAGTATGATCCACATAATGTTCAGGTTGAAACCTTTAAAGTTAAAAAATATTCATTTAAAAGTGGACAAAGTTTTGTTTGTGTGACCAAAGAAGTGGATGATGCTTTACCTCTCGAACGAAAAAACAGACCAAGGTTCAGGGAAATGATCCGGAAAGAGTTCGATGTAGACGCCCACGATGAAACATAGAATGGGCATGAGTCTTACTTAAAGACTCATTAATAAAGAAAAGTTCTTGTCGGGAGACAATCAGTCTTCTCATCAATATTTTCCGCATATTAGTTGGTTTTCATGTTTTACTTTGTTTTTGCAGGTTCCAGCAGCTAGGAGGCAACTTTCAAGATAGACTCGACCTGTAATTTTGTGCTAGATTTTCCGATTTAGCAGCAGTTACAACGTAACATACATGGTTACACCGTAACCTATTCAATTATGACGTAAAATTTCTTATGATTACGCCGTAAACTTATAAACTAAAATTTTAAAATACCACATGATTACGGTGTAACCACCAGAGTTATGTTGTAACCTCTTTGTGAAAAACCTTAAAATAAAGTTTTAACGCATTGCTAAACCTTGTATATCTAAATGAACTTTGTGGGTATGTTCTTTAGAAACCCTCAAGAGACTTCACTCGCCCACTTGGGCCACCAAGTGGTTTAAAAGGCTTGTTGCATATGCTAAATGTAACTGTGATTCCTATGAAAGTGAGTTAGGTTTGTATTTCTTGTATATTTCACTTTGAGTGATTTTATGCTGTTAGTTTGTTTTAGTGATCACAGGAGAAAATGAGCTTGCTTAATATGGAGATTTCCTGAATTTCTCCGCCGGCTTATTATATTTCATATGTTTAGAAGCAAAGCTCAAGGGAGTTTCCTGTTCTAATTCTACTCTTCATGTTTATTTCATTTCCTAAATGTACAATAAGGACATTATACAAAACAAGTGGGAGGATGGGAGTAGAATTATCACTTGACCTATTCTTGCCTTCGATTTCCTAGTTTTCTTTGAAAAATTGTGCTAATTTTAAAAATTTTTGACATGTTTTTCTTACTAAACTAGAATTAATCTTTGTTGAATGCACATTACCCTTTATTATTATTTGGTGAGGTTTTAGCCTAATGTTCCATTTTCATCTCATTATACAAAAATCCACCAAAATATTGTGTGTGCCAGCAGTATTGTAGACTTTAGAACATGGCTTTTACATCATTTCGAGACCTAATCGATTAGCAGGAATAGATGGTTTGAGAAGGCAACATTTAGGAATTCACCCAAATAGACATTATGTATGTGTTTATTGACTTGTTACACTGACTTGTCGACCTCCCATGTTAAAAAACCTTTTGTTGCACTCATCATTAGTGCAAGATACCCCTAGATCACCCTTGTTGAGCCAATCTATGTTTTCACCCATTATTATATATTTCGTTACACCATTTCGCCTTAGCCAACCCTGTAGTCTATATTTATCCTTGTGTTGAAATTTCTGGCTACCTAAATCCATGGTTCAGGAAAATGGTTTAAAGATTAACACGTACTTTAATGCTACATCATTTTGATCATGGAAGACCCCCGGTATTATCACTTTCGATACTGTTTATCTCAAGTGGGGGGATATGTGATATGTTATATACAGAAGTATTGTTAAAAAGAAGAGAAAAGGTGGTGCAACTATAAGCCACCTAGTGATATAACTCCTGATGTTGGTTACGTGTTATAAAACCAACTAAGTAAAAAGGTGGTGCAACTATAAGCCACCTAGTGATTTGGGGATGGTCCAACTATAAGCCATCTGAAGTATAAAGGTGGTGCAACTATAAGCCACCTTGTGAAGAATGGGTTAGCCTACTCCGCAAGATCTCATCATTAGCTAACCCATATTGAAGATATGATCAGATTTTTGCACTTAAAGACTTGGACTATGGATGGACACTAGCCGGTTATGAATACCTTAGATTATATAGGACTATTTGTTTTGTGTTTCTATCTTAACACCAATTAAATCTGTATCCCATGTCTATCCTAACCCTTTCTACTACCCAATAAACCTGTGTTATGTCACCGATATCGACTTTAAGAATTGTCTAGACCCTAACTCTAACTGGTGCAGATTTGTGTACCTCCTAAGATTATGATAGAATACATGCTATGACTGTGCAGTTGAGCGATCACCCCGAAAATGAACACTTAGACTAGTTGAGAGTTTAGTGAATTTTCACCCCCTTTTTGTGAGGTGTTCGGCTTTGATGTTTCTAGCATAAGTCTTTTATAGATTCATTTCTTTGAGTTAAATTAGAGAAATCTTTTTATAAACTATTATAACAGGTCTACTTGAGGGCAAGCATAAGTCAAGTGGGGGGATATTTGATAACATCAAATATTTGATACTTTTTAATGTTAATTTCCCTACGAAAATACTTGCAATTGTCTTATAAATGCTTGAATTCGATACATTTACGGTTATTTCATTATTTTCAGGTAAAATGCAAGTATGTGACAAGAAACACGGGAAATGGACGAGAAAATGAAGATACTACGGATTTTTACGAGACATTACGGCGTAACCGCTATGATAGTGTTACGCCACAACATAATTCAAGCAAGACATGTCAGCTTACAACATTACGGTGTAACCATACTAACGGTTTATGCCGTAATAATGTTATTATGGAAGATGACTTATTCGAGTCAGCATTACGACGTAACGTGCCCTTTTGATTACGCCGTAACATATTTAAGCTTGTAATATAGAAAGGATGCGTCAGCACTTGATGGCGTAACACCTCATATGGTTACATCGTAAAATATTTGAAACCTATAACTAGAGGCCTCATTCAGACACTTCGACATCAAATATTCTACAACAGTTCCAAGGGGCGAACAAGGCCTCCATAGCTCGAAGAATTCCATTAGAAGTCTAAGGGAGATCACACTTATCTCCATAAACAACTTCTGTAAGAATTATGAGTTTTCAATCCATGATTACATTTATTAATTCTTGCTGTGTTGTTGCTATGAGCGGCTAAGCACTTCAAGTGCTGGCCTAGTCATAAATTTACTATTTGTAGGATCCCGTTAACACTTCATAACATATATATCATACACGAATTTGATCTAGAAAAGAGAAAGAGAGTGAGTTGTTTTGTAGAGAGAGAAAGAATAGAGAGAAAATAGGAAAAGGAAAATTATTTTAGAATGAAACAACTACTTACTTTTCCTAGGAGGAAAAGTTATATATATACCCTGACACATTAAGTAACGCGCGGGATATATAACTAGAACTCAGGCTCGGGTTTTGCTAGGGATTAAACCCGAAACATATACAATATTAGATTAACTATCGAGCCCGATTCCTGATATTATACTATTACGACATTAACTAATTAAATGACCGAGACTCGTACACGTAATGAACAAACTTCCTGTTCGGCTCAATATTTTAAGGCTAACAATCTCCCTCGAAGTAAGTTCATTGATGACACTCCTTCATGAGATCAGTAAGATTGATTTTATCATTAAGCTCATGTGGTCTTGGTCTTTCTCTTTGTTCTTTGTTGTAGGCTTGTTCCTTCATGCTTTGCGATCTTGACTGTGTTTTGTTTTTACTGAGTTGTCACCTCCCGTTATCCCCACTTCCAATATCAGCTGAGAAACTCGTCTAACCTAGGCAACATGCTTACCATCAATAATGGAAAAGTTTACACTACAACCAATTCAGGGGAGACAAACTTTTCTTTTGCTGCGGGTTACTTCAAGGACTTACACTCAGGAGCAAAGTGGCTGGAAGCATTTGGAAAACAGAGGATGGTTATTTGCTACAACACAAAGGGAAAGGTTCATATGTCCAGACATTGACCAAACCAAGAGAAAAAAGGGATGCTTTGTGGTTTAAGGAGAAAGTGTTGCTGGTACAAGCTCAAGCACATGATCAAATTCCAAATGAGGAGGAACTAGCTTTTTTGGCAGATCCATATATTCCTGAAGGTCAAAGCATACAGAACTGTTCATTATTACAAATGGTGGCTTATCAAGTGATGATTTTGGATGCATTATGGACTCTGATTTGTGACGAACTCAACTCTGCAATGTTAAAAAACTTGCTACATGGCAAATTTATCTCATGATGGTTCAGATGCTCTTGCTGAGGTACACAATCATGATAATATGAATAATAATGTGGTAAATCAAGCTGTGCAGATGATGGCGTCTTCTCAACAGTCAAATGTTGTAAATCATTAAGAGACTGAAATAACCAGTAATAGCAATATCATTCGTTATTCTCAGTATGTGATTGAATCACAACAAGAAACTGTTCAGAAGTCTAACTCCTTGCACACAAGATGATTTGATTTATCGATGATTGAACAGGCTTAAAAACAAAGTAGCTAATTGTACCAAGAACTAATCTGGAAAATAGAGTGTCAATGAATACCTTTTTAAACTGTTGAGATTGTAAGATATAAGGAACAAGGTAAAAGTTTTCAAAGAAGGACCAAAATAGTACTTAAGGAGTAAGGATTACGTTTCTGGACCACATGTGCACTGTTATAGAGGTTGATACTTCTAAACTAACTCTTTTTAGGACATTTAAAAGAAAGGAATCTTTATTACAAAATGTTACTGTTCCTAAAAATGATTTGAAAGAAATGAAGATTCTAGAAACATTGTAGTGAAATAGCTTAGAAAGCAGATCAAACATCTAGATAATATAGTTTTTAAAAGAGATCAATCTGCACAAATGTTTACATGTTTGACGAACCTTAGTTTTTCTTTATGCTAGTACAACTAACAAGCTTAGGTTTTTCAAAAATCCCTTCTATTTTGCAGAAAGCTTAGCAGTAAACAAAGCTTTATGTTGGTGATATTGTTGTTCAAACTATCTATTTAGTGATTCCTGATTCAGAAGAAACCTTAGCACTTGCTGAAGAGAGTCGTTCCAAAATGCTTTCAAAACATAAGGATAATATGATGTTAGAAAAGGAAAAGCAAGTTGATACCACACCGATAGATTATGTTGCTCTTAACAAAGATTTTTCGACACGATTTGTTCCACAAACTGAATTATCTGCTGAACAAGCCTTTTGGTCTAAGAATTCTGTGAATTCTTCAGAACCCACACTTTCTATTAGACCCACCAATGTTGAGGTTCCAAAAGAACTTCCTAAAGTCAGCATGCTTAACACGAGTCTTGAAAAGACTTAAATACCATCTTGCTAACTTTGATTTGGTGTCAAAGATAAGGGACCATACACACAGCTAGTACTGAGGGTGCATGGGGTTTTCGAAACATACAAAAGCTTGTTTTTGGGTGATGATAATAATTCCATTTGGTAAAAAGCTCTGAAGGACTTATTTAGTACTTCAACAAACATTTTGGATGATGAACGTCTTGACGTACAAAATGTCTTCTATCAATGGAACAGGATGTGGAAACAAACATCGTATTGACGTCAAAAAACATTTGTAGTTAAGATGAATCAAGTTTTGAACGAAAAATAAAGACTCATGGAACAGGTGATGAGAAAGGTATTGTGAACTTACTTGTTAATCCTTCAAGGAGAATGATTTCTGCGAATGTGCATGAATGTCAAATGTCTCATACTTGGACTGAGCTTCAAAACGGATTTTGTTTAATGTAAAACTTACTATTAAAACTATTTAAAAGTTTTACCATTCTTGAAAAACATTGCATCTCTTTAGAAGTTGACACTCAACTTAAACAGGAAATTTTTCAATGGGAAAATTCTGTTTCAAATCAAAGTGTTCCAAGTTTTGATCAATTGTTTGAATTAAATGAATTGAAAGCTCAGTCCTAAGAGAAAGACACGCTAATTAAGAAGTTGAAAAAGAGAAATTAAAATCTCTAAGTGGAAAAATAGATGAGGGATAAGAATCAAACAGGACGTCGGTAGAGGATTGAATACCATTAATATTGAATTGATCATAAGGTGACAAGCTTATTGCTAGAGAACGAGCATTTGAAAACAAGATCCTATAAGGTACTTTATGGACTCTATTAAACCAGCACGTATTGTTCAAAAGAACAATGTGATGATTTAATTAATCAAGTCAATATAAAGTCTGCGGAAATTTCTGATTTAAATGCTAGTCTTCAGGAAAAGGATTTGGCAATAACAACACTTAAGGATGAATTAAGGAAACTTAAAGGAAAAGCCCTAGTTGATAATAATGTTTCAAACCACCCTAGTGATCCAGAGTTGCATCAAGTTAATGTGGAACAATAACCCCCTAATTGTTGAAATGAAAGGACAGCTCACTCTACCTAATTAAGCATTCTCAGGAAGGATGCCACCAGTTCTTAAGGGGGAGGGTTCTAGGTTGATCATATTAAAGCTATTATCCCTTAGATCCACTCTTAGAATCTGCCGAAGTATACTAGAAAACTAATTTCAGGGAGATGTTTCTAAAATCAGTAAATAACATGTCCTAGTATCAACTGGTTCTTGAGAACAATTAGGACTGTGTGACCCGATGAACAAGTCAAAAGGAGTTAGATTCACTGAGCCCGTCACATCCTCAAGAAACACAAAAACAGTCCATACCTCAAACCTAGCTACTAACAAACCTATGTTGTCTTCTACAGGAGTAAAAGAGTCTACTAGTGCTAGCGGATCATAGCCTTCAGGCAATACAAAGAAAGATAAGATTCACCAAACACCATGTGTACTCTGATGAAATAAAGTAGACGCCCACCCTAGGAAAGTTAAATCTTAGTTTGAAAACTAAAGACTGTGTTGTTGCACCTAAAGGAACTGCTCATGTGCAGCATTCCAAGCTTAATGCGAATTATGAACTTAAATGTGTTAAGTGTAATGGTTGCATGCTTTCTGATAATCATGATTTGTGTGTTCTTGAATTTATCAATAATGTGAATGCTCGTGCTAAATCTAGATCTGTTAAGAAAAATTCAACGAGAAAAGTTTGGAAACCAATAGAATGGTGTTTACCATTATTAGATAATCTGGAGACCTACTAGTCTGGACCTTCATATTAGTAGAAATGCGTGCCTTTAACTCGGAATTAACATAACTACTGATAGTGCCCCCTTAGAAATCATCGCTATAGATAATAAAACACCTAAAACCTTGTGTCACATTGGTTTAGACTCAAGGAACCTAGGAGGTCTAATACTAGTGTTCCTGTTAACAATTATAATGTTATTAAATATGTAAATGCTAACAATTCGGAACCCAGTCAATCCTGGGGATCCATAGTTTCCTATGTTCCATCTCTTTTGATGAATGCAGGTCGTCCAAATTATCCTCTGGTATTTGGACTCCGGCTGCTCCAAGCATATGACCGGAGACTCGCTCTTTAGCTCACCAACTTCGTCAGCAAGTCTTGCGTATAATAAATTTCACCGGTAATGATCATGTTGCAAAGATTTAGGGTTATGGAGGACTATCGATTAGGAATGTTACATTTCAAGGGTTATTACGTTGAAGGACTTGGGCATAATCTATTTCTCTATGGGACAATTTTGTGATTCCACCTCGAAGTTGTGTTTCGGAATCACCATGTAATTCGCAATTAGAAGGGGGTTTGATTTATTAACTGGATCTTGAGGGGACAATCTTTATACATTCTCTTTGGGGATATGATGGGTCTCTTTATCTGTCTCGTGCAAGGGCCTTTAAAACCAAGTCCTAGTTATGGCATCGTCGTCTCTCTCATTTAAACTTCGGAGTTATTAATCATCTTTCCAGACATGGTCTTGTTTGAGGTCTCCCTAAGCTCAAGTTTGAAAAGGACCATTTTTGTTCTGCATGTACATTAGGCAAGAGCACGAGAAACCCCCCAAACCAATCTGAGGACACCAATCAGAAAAATTATCTTGTTGCACCTGGATCTATGTGGACCAATGGTGTCGCGAGTGTCAAGGAAAGGAAGTACATTCCTTGTTATTGTCTGATGATTTACTCTCGATTTACATGGTAAATGCTTGCGATCAAAAGATGAAGCTACATTTTGATTATCAATTTTTATGAAGCTCCAACTTTTATTATCAATTTTTTGAAGATGATCCAAGTACGACTTAAAGAAACCGTCTGACGCATCAGAACATATAATGGAACTAAGTTTTTTTTAATCAGACATTGCGTGAATATTATGAGAAGGTTGGCATCTCTCATGAAATATCTGTTCCCCGCTCTCCAGAGCAAAATGGTGTTGTTGAAAGACGAAATTATACGCTAATTGAAGCAGGTCGCACTATGTTAATTTATGCAAAATCTCCTCTATTTCTATGGGCCAAAGCGGTTGCTACAGCTTGTTATACCCAAAATCGTTCCATGATGCGCCATAGATATGGTAAAACATCATACGAGCTTCTGCACAACAAACATCCTGACCTATCATATCTTCATGTGTTTGGTGCACTCTGCTACCCAACCAATGATAACAAGAACTTGGGCAAGTTACAACCAAAGGCTGATATAGGTATTTTCATTGGCTATGCACCTACGAAGAAAGCATTCTGGATTTACAACAGACGTACCAGACGAATAATTGAAACCATTCACGTTGACTTTGATGAGCTGACTGCGTTGGCTTCTGAACACAGTAGTTCAGGACCCACACTTCATGAAATGACTCTTGCAACAATAAGTTTAGGACTCGTGCTAAACCCCCATCCTTCAACACCGTTTGTACCACCTTTGCGAACCGACTGGGATATGCTGTTTCAATCGTTGTTTGATGAATTTCTCAATCCTTCACCTAGTGTTGATCATCCATCTCCTGAAGTTGCTGCTCCTAAAGTAATTACTCCAGTTCTTGCTGACTCAACTGGTTCACCTTCATCAACTACAGTTGACCAAGATGCACCATCTCCAAGTAATTCTCAAACAACAGCCAAAAGCGAACCTCCTGTCATTCCAAACGATGTTGAAGAAGATAATCATGATATTGAAGTTGCACATATGGGTAATGATTCGTACTTTGGTGTTCCAATTCCAAAAATCCCTTCTGATCAATCTTCATCATCAGATTATATTCATACAATTATGCACCCTGATCACCAAATTTCTGAACACAATAGCAAATGGACTAAGGATCATCCACTTAAAAACATAATCGGTGAACTCGCTAGACCAGTTTCCACTCGGCTGCAATTACATGAGCAAGCTCTTTTCTGTTACTACGATGCTTTCCTCACTGCTGTTGAGCTCAAGATGTATAAAGATGCTTTGACTCAAGCCTGTTGGATTGAAGCAATTTAAGAAGAACTTAATGAGTTCGAACGACTTAAAGTATGGGAGCTCGTACCCCGACCAGACAAAGTTATGGTGATTACTTTGAAGTGGATCTACAAAGTGAAACTAGATGAACTGGGAGGAATTTTGAAGAACAAAGCTCGATTAGTAGCTCGTGGTTATCGTTATAAGCTAAAGAAAGCTCTTTATGGGTTGAAACAAGCTCCACGCGCGTGGTATGATATGTTGTCTTCATTCTTGATATCCCAAGACTTCTCTAAAGGCTCAGTGGATCCTACATTGTTCATCCGCAGAGACGGCAAGGAATTACTTCTGGTACAAATTTATGTCGATGATATTATCTTTGCTGCATCTACACCTGAACTTTGTGATCTATTTTCTAAAATCATGTGTTCAAAATTTAAGATGTCAATGATGGGCAAAATCTCATTTTTCTTAGGATTACAGATTTCTCAAAGTCCCAGAGGCATCTTCATTAACCAGTCAAAATATGCCCTTGAATCATTAAAGAAATACGGCTTTGATTCTTGTGACCCAGTGGATACTCCCATGGTGGAGAAATCCAAACTGGATGAGGATAAAGAAGGGAAAGTTGTTGATCCATCACACTATCGTGGTATGATTGGCACCCTCCTTTATCTTATAGCCAGTAGACCTGACCTACAATTTGCTATATGCATGTGTGCCCGGTATCAGGCTCGGCCTACCAAAAAGCACTTAAATGCGGTAAAAAGGATCTTTCGGTATCTAAAAGGAACCGTACATCGGGGTCTATGGTATCCAAAGGATTCTTTGATTGCTCTAACAGCATTTGCAGATGCGGATCATGCTGGTTGTCAAGATACACGTCGTAGCACGTCTGGAAGTATGCAACTTTTGGGTGATAGACTTGTTAGCTGGTCGTCTAAAAGGCAGAAAAGCGCTGCGATATCCAGTATAGAAGCTGAATATATTGCTTTGTCCGGCTGTTGTGCTCAAATCCTTTGGATGAGATCACAGCTTACCGACTATGGCTTTAGATTCAATAAAATTCCAATGTACTGTGATAACAAAAGCGCTATTGCCTTATGCTGCAACAACGTTCAACATTCCAGATCCAAGCATATAGACATCAGATTTCACTTTATCAAGGAGCATGTTGAGAATGGGGTGATCGAACTTTACTTTGTCAATACGGAGTATCAACTGGCAGACATCTTCACTAAAGCTCTTGGCCGAAATAGAATTGAATTTCTGATCAACAAGCTGGGAATGCGAAGTTTTACGCCGGAGACTCTGAAACAATTGGCAGATGAAGTTGATGAATAGTAGTGGTACCTATTCAAATATCCTGTATAATATGTATATATTTTAAAACCATAAAAACCAAAAAGATTTTTCATTTTTCAAAATTTTTATAAAAACAAAATACAAAAATATAAAATTTTAAAAACCAAAGAAAAAATTAAAAAATGAGAAAATATAAAAAGAGGTAATAATGGCATGTCTTCTGAAAATCGATAACATTTACGGTCTTAGAAATGTCATTCAATAATGATACGAGCCTGTAAATGAAGTTCGAGCAGAAGTTCCAAATGTTTTCAAAACATGCCAAATGGCTTGCTATTATTTCAGATAGCAACCCGGTCATCATCTTAAAGGCAAGTATTCCGTCAAAAAGGAAACTTGACCTCTCAACGGGAATTTATTCTCGGGCATGGTCTACTTTATGACCATGCAAAGGCTTGTGATTACTTTGCATCACAACCCGTGCTTCCTATATTCCATAAGTGTACGTGTCAGTGCGCTTATGTGTTAAAATAAGAGAAATCTTATTTTTATTGGTAAAAAGTTGTCTTCATAATGAATCAGTGTTTTCAGTAATCACAAAAAGATTTTTCAAAGACATTTGACTTCTCAAACAACGACTACAGCTTTTTAAATAGAAAATGGGTCATTGTTTGAGGGGGAGAGAATGTCAAATCTCTTCGTCATAAATTGAGTTTAAGGTTTTTACACAATAACAAAACATCACTTTAAGGAAAGTTAATTAATTTTAGTTTACATGTGCCTAATGTGTTATGTGTTTATGCCTTTAGGAATATTCTTGCAAACATAAGTCTATAGGTATGCTAGTTTAAACATTAGGGACTATAAGTGCTATTTGTTTATCTAATATATACCTTATAAAACTTATAATGGCAAAATAAAAGGGTGATGAAACATAAGAGACTATATGTGTTATAATCTAAACTTAAATAAATAAGTCATCATATTCATCCCTAGTCACTGTTCACATATACCTACACACACACAAACACACTTAACATAATCACTCGCCAACATCTCCACTGCCATCTCGGGTAATTTTTGCTTCAAAGGTATAACTACAAACTTAATCCACACGGCATATTGTAACACCCCCATTTTTACAATATAGCAGCGGAAGATAATCTGGGGTATTACTTCATGGATACAACAATCATAATCATAGAAAACAACTTTAAAAGAGACGTTGTTGGAAAAATTTAGTTATCATTCATTATAATCAGAGTTTTTACAAAATGCAGGTCCTAAAATCTAAAACTTCATGTTTGAATGATAACAGTTCAGCCACCTTCGAGTCCATGCCACTCCGTACCGCAACTTGCTCAATTACCTAAGATAAAATGCTAAAAAGTCAACACAAATGATTGAGTGAAATTATAGGTTGAAATGTAATAGTTAAATACACAGTTATTCATAATGGAAATGTTGGTATTGCCAGGAATATTTGTTCATGAAGAACATTTATTGTCTTATGTGAAAAATATTATCACCCTTAAACTCATAAATCACATAAAGTGATAAAGGAGATATTAAAGAGGATATATGGGGAGATACTACCCAAAGAAACATTGGGAGATATTACAAGAGATATTGGGAGATATTACCCAAGAGTACTGGGAGAGTTTACCAAAGAGATAATAAAGAGATATTGGGAGACACTACCAAATAGATATTCCAGTAGTACCTAGGCAATAATATATCAGGATAGCATATAGTTTAGCATAACACTTGCATTCATGATTTTATAGTAGGTGTCACGGGTTTATAAGATATGTGAGATTATAAATTCATTAAGTCTTTGAAAAGTAATCACATTGTTATAAGATAAATGAGTATGTAAAAGAGTTTGTAACAATCATGTATCCCCCTCGCAGGTTTATAAAACATGTAAATAAGTAAAGGCGAGGTTATGAACTTCACCTGATATGTAAAGGTAATAAATATTCCAAAATGAAAGCAGATGACCTTATCACAATCTTAACAGGGGAGGTTGATATAGCAAATGATAGTAAACAGCCACGTCACACAACCTGAGTAGAATATGTCAAGTCTTAGGAAGATTGTACTTTAGAACTTTGGTTTAAGAGTTATGAGTTTGATTGAAGAGTTTGGAATTATTGTATCACCGTTCGGGCCATCATAATTCAGAAGTCATTCAGTAAACGTTTGAGGAGCTAGGGCACTTTAAATCGTAAACCCAACAACTCAGTCAGAACGTAATTTCCAACGATAAAACTCCTTATATGTCGCTCACTAGTATTGTGATTTGATATAGCTTCGGATGTTTGTTTTCAAGGGTTTATTCAATATCTAGAAATGTTATGCACGAGAAAGCGTTAAATTAAGTTATGTCTGTAAGGTTTTAAACATGATTTTATACTTTTTCAAAATGTTACATTTTAGACCCTAGGGTTTGGAAAATTGCAAATAGGTCCTTGGAGTTTGCATTTTTACGACTTTGGTCCTTCAACTTTGAAAGATATACCAAGTAAACCTTGGACTTTGAAAAGTGACATAATAGACCCCTATAGTTATAACTTTGATAAAATGACATATTCAGCCCCTTTAGTTATAAGTTTTAGAAAGTTACGATATATATCCCTTGCATGGATTATAATTACAAAACATGTCCAAATTGCCATGCAAGCTTATTTTAACATTTCATTAGACATTTATAAGTTATAATAAACTAAAATATGAAGATTTAACGCAACACAAGTTTAAAATAACAATTCGTTAAGCTAGTAAGTAAAACGGGTCAAATTAGGGTTTCAAAATGTAAACGCGTGGGTTTTAAGTTCAAATTTCTTCATTAATCAATAAAGTGGTTATATTAACATTAGTTAAGCATGTTAGGATAGATTATAACAATATTTAACCATTATAACATTTAGTTTTAAGAAAAACACGAAATTAGGGTTTCGGGTGTACATCAAAATGGAAATTGAGCATGAATTGGGTTATGAAACTTTAACAAGAGTATATTTAGGATCATATGAACATTATAAGAGTGTAGGAGCAGAATTAGAACATTCAAAACCTGGGTTTGAGCTTCAAAGAGCAAAAATGGTGGAAACGGGTCAGAATCGACTTTTGCGCTTGTTTATGGCTCGATAACAGACTCCCATGCTTCGTTTCTTGGTTTCTTTTGCTTCCTTTCTGTACTTGAGACTTCTTAAGATCACTTAGGATCTATTAGAGAAAAGGATTTCTTCTATAATGGGTATGAGATAAGAGAGTGGGGGATGAAGAAAAATGAATGGTTTAGGTTGCTATTTATAGGTAAAGGACCCTTAAGCTTCAAGGAAAGCTTTCAATCTGAGATGGGACACATAAGAGGTCTATAGGGTTATGAGGAGAGGCTATTAGGTGTGTTGGCTAAGCTAGAAACTAGCTTTGATGAGGTGGTTTATCCTTTGCATGTCGCGGCTATAACTAGAAGAAACAAGGAACCATGTGCTCTTAATTATGACCAAGGATTGGTGGGTTTTTCTTTTTAAAAAAGGTTTTTTTTAAAAGGGTGCATTAGCTGCTTGAAAGTTATCTAGAAGGATGTTCTTGGGGGTTGGTGTTTGGTAAATCAATTTATTATACCAATGGATTAATCCCATAGAATTTCTAACAAAATACTTTCAATCAAGAGAAATACAAGGTAAAAATTCACTAAAGAAAACACAACTTGTCATTTTTTTATCGGCGGAAGTATGGTACTTTAGGTAGATTTCCCAACGAAATACGTGAATTGAGAATTTGGAATAATTTCGGATTTAGAGTTAAAGATATGATTAAAAGATTTTGAATTGTTGATTACACTACAAAATTTAATAGCACAAAAACTAAAAACATGAATAGCTCGAATTTAAATGCCACAAAAACGTAATAATGCGAGCTAAAATGATATTTAAAATCTAAGGCACAACTTTTTAAACATATTTTATACCTAAAAATTTCAAAATTTAAAAACTGAAAATTTTAGGAAAAGAATTTGAATTTTTTATGTATTTTTGAATTTTTTATGATTTTTTAATTTAAGAAAATGGAATCACTAAATCTACTATTAATTGCTAAGAAAAATACAAAAATTAATGGAAAATAAAGGAAAATGATTTTAATAGCTATAAATGGTGCAGAAGTTCATGTGCAAAAGCCCAATTTTTATGATCTAATTGATACCTAAATTTTACCAATTAAAACTAAACCTTATTTTATAAACTATTTCCTAAAATAACAACTATTTGTATTTATTATAAGATAAAGACAAGGTGGATTACAGAACTGAAACAAAGGTAGGCGGGGTAACTAGGTAAAATTTACACTATAGTGAAAACAGCTAACCTTGAACTATTAGAAAAGTACAAAACAGACCCTGCGCTATTGGCTTAATTTGGCTTATTAAAAAGTGAGAATTAGAAAAAACTTAAAACTACAAAGTTATAGATGAGCTTAATCCCTACAACTTTAATAAAAGGACTTTCAACTTTTGACAAAAGAATATGCTTGAAATTAAGCATACAAGTAAACTGTTACAGAAGTTTTTTTATGATATTTACAAAAGCTTTTGGATTTTGGCTTTTTTTGTGCTCTATTATTTGATCGATATTTAAAAGCATAAGAAACTACTTCTAGCTTAAGATGTGTATAAATGGATTTAGTAAAATTAACCTTTCTTAACAAATTTAACAAGAAAATGAGAATGAAAAAGTGCAAATTTTAATGAAACAGTTTTGAGCTTTTTTTCACATAAGCTAAACAGCTTATTTTTAATCTCTAGATGCTGAAATTTTGGAATTAAGCTAAACTAACTATCTAAAATTAACCTAGATAAAAAGATTTTGCAAAGTTTTCATGGAAATAGAAAATATCAAAGAGTGAAATGGTAAAATATATGCTGATGTGAATGTTTTGTGATGCAAATGTGCTAGGTCACTAATGCAGGCTACGCTCCAAGTTTGAAATCTAATGATCAAGGGACTACATGCATTAACATACTGATTTAAAATAAGTTCAATATCTAATGTTCATTAATTCATAATCTATGCTTTCTTAACTGAAAAATTGCCCTGGTGTAGAATATGAGTTTTTGAACCCTAAACTTTGGAATTTGACTAACTAACTTTTGAAAGCTATTCTAAACTTAGTTAAACTATCAAACTAAGCTAAATGAAAGTATTGGACAAAGAAATGTTGACTTTTTGAGTCAATTAACCTAATCCAAAACACTGCTTAAGTAAAACTGTCAAACCTAATGCACTTAAAATCTATATAAAAGCTTAAAGACAACCTAAACTCTTTATCTACTTATATTTATTTAGAAATGATAGAGCTGTTTGAACTAAAAAAGCTGTAGCTTATTTAGAGAAATAAGCTACTTACTCTCCTAGCCACTACCTAAGATTTGACAGAATTGTAAAATACTAAAATCTAAATGAAATTTTGACTAAGCAAATTTAACACTACATTATCTATAGTCTAGTCTTAAGCAAAATGAATAGGATTAACAATTGATTACACATGAACAAGCTAGAATGAAATGAGCTTTTTAATTGCTAAAATAAAATTCAAAAAGGGTGAAAACTGAATTTTTGGGTCTAGAACTAGGGCACTATTGTAGGTGAGTGGCTCTAATCATAAAAACCTAATTGGCTTCCAAGCCTCTAAACCAAACACTAATAAGCTGTGATTAGCTTATTACTTCTTTAACGCTGCCAAACTTGATCAAATGAATCAAGTGAGGTTCCAACAACAAGATGAATGTAAAATGATGAGAAGGAGTAAATGATTCATTAAAGACAAGATATAAGCTAAATTTGAGCTTATGAAAAGTAATAAGCTCAAATGAGCTTATTGAGGGCTTATTGATGTAAAATTGACTTAAATTTGAAATCAAAGAATGAAAAGACTTGAAAGCTGAATGTTATTGCTTAAAATGATGAAGTACAAGTAGAATTAACAAAAGTACAAGTAATTGAAACTGAATTTTAAAAAGCTTAAAAAAAAAACTTAAGAACTGAAAAACTAAAACTAAAACTAACTACTCTGAAAATGAGCCCTAAGCTCCCTATTTATAGAGGATGGAAGAGGAGGAGTGAGAGATTCTAGAATCATCCAACCAATCGCAGCCCTTGATCTTTTTCGAGATGATTGTGGCCGTTGGATGAGTTTTGATGAGGTGTCCTGGCCAATTATGTGTTGCCACGTGGCCGAAATGATGAGGGGAAAGTTTATGAACAAGGTTGGGTTTTATAGTAGAGCAGGGAAAGGGATTTGCGAAGTTGGGTTGTGGGAGGATTTGGCAGGAAATTCTGTTGGGAGGTTGTTAGGAGTCGTTTTGCCCGCGTGTGTGTGTTTGTATGTATGGAGTAATGACATAAATGGTCCTTGTCTTTGCACCCGCCCAAATGTAGTTATATACAGTTGAAAATTGACAACATTGGTACTTGTGGTCTTTGCTTCCTTTTCTTCTTTAATAAAGCATTTCCACTTTTGGCATTTCTTGGTCCTTTGATCTTTTAAACTCCAATATGGACTTGGAATCTTTGAACACTTGTAATTAATTGGTCCTTTGACTTCATTTTGTCTTGTGTCGGGTGATCCAGCTTTGTTTTTGGCTGTTTCTTCACTCTTTGTTCTTGTTCTCTTCGTTCTCTTGTCGGTTTGATCGTTTTTTTATTGTTTCTTTTTGTCTTTTTCAATCCTTTTCCGTGTTGTTAACCTTTCTTGCTGCCGCGGCTAAATGGAGCAAAAACAAGGCCATGTGCTTCTCAAATTTGACCAAGGATTGGTTTAAGTAGGTGAATAAGCTGCTTCAAGGGTTCTAGAAGACTTATATGAAAGTTATTTGCAAAAACAGGTGCGGGTCTGTTTTGGGCTCGGCATGGTTTTCAAGAGTTTTTCCAAGGTACATTGTGTTTATAATGATTAAGGATAGATGAAATAGGTTTTTAAGGTCTGGTATTAAAGTAATTAGCAAAGATTTGCAATTGGTTTGGGTTAAAACGGATAGAATTGAAGAAACGAGGTCACAAGTTCAAATAGGGCTCGTTTAGAGTTTTCTTGACTTTCTTGGCTTATATTTTGCATACTCTTGATTAAGAATGATGGAATACAAATCCTAGGGCTTATATAAAGTATTATCAATGAAGTTTGGTCATTGGTTTAAGTTAAAATGGGTTGAAATTGAGAAAACGGGTCAAAATCACAATTAGGGCATAATTAGGGTTTTCTGGATTCGTTAAGGTTTTCTAGGCTTTGATTTCTTGCACATTGCCAAGTTAATGATAGATAATGATTTGTAAACTTATTTTATGAGTTTACAATGGCCCTTGGTTGGTTATTTGGGATTAGAATGGTTTAAAACGAGTAAACGGGTTAAATGAACCAATTAGGTACATTTAGGGTTTCTAGGATATGTTTTACGTACAAGTGAAGTAAAATGATGAAGTAATGATGAAATAATGATTGAATAGGATTGATATGATTGTAAAATAAGTTATTACAACTTATTTGAGTGTTGGTTTGGGTTTACAATGGATAAAAGCCAAGAAACAGGTCATGGTTTAGAAACTAGCTCGGTTTTAGGGTTTAGGGTTTTGAATTAGGGTTTTGAGTGTAAAAAGATGTATGAAAGCTTATGAATAGAATATTTAGGGTTTACATCTTGTAAAATGAGTATAGTAGCTTGCTCACAAGTGATAGTGAAGAGATGAGAATGAAAATGGAGGTAAAACGGCTATTTTATATATATAGGAAGATTAAAATAAAAAGACCAAATATCTGTGAAGCACAGATAAAAAAGAAATTTTTTTAAATAAAAGAGTTCTCAAAAAATTCTAAAAAAATTCCATAAAATCAAGGTATGTTGGCTGCATAAATTTTTTGATTTTTGTAAAAGAAGTTTTTCTAATTTTGAGTTTTTATAGTTTTTTTATTAATGCACAAAAAAAATTATTTTTGATGCCCAAAAAATTTTTTGATGCCCACACATTTTCTACTTGTTATAGTTTTGATGCGCATAAATTTTGCATGCCGAAAAAGTCATAAGAAGTTGGGTACAAAAACGAATTTTTGATGCACAAAAAAGCGAATTAATGCCAACAAACGTTTTTTTTTTCATAATTTTTTCCGGCCAAAACTATCCACTTTTAGAAAAACTTCTTTCACAACTTTTTCATGCAAATCAACATGTACGATCGTTGTGGATTTTTTAAGAACTTTTTTCAAAAAAAAAAAAAATCTTTTTTATCTCTTCTACGGATGGATTTTTGTCTTTTTATTTGATCTTATCCTAATATATATATAGGGGACTGTTTCTTTGCCCAGAATAGTTTTTTGTACAGACCTATAGAACCACCTTTTAGAACCAATGGTATTTATTGTAAATAAATAATTTTAGTTAATTAGAAAGGGTATATTAGTAAAATGCATCTCTCACCTTCTTTTTTTAATTTTTCTTAATTAAAATACGTTTTTTTAAAACCCTTTAATTTTCAGAATTATTATTTTTAATTCTATATTTTTTCAACATACATATATTTAGAAAAAATACTAGTGCATATATGCTTTTGTTAAATATTGTTAATTTCATTATGTTCTTCTTGTTTTTAGCGCATATTTTTTTTGCATTATCAATTGGTTAATTGCACCATATCTATACTTCTATATACTCCTTATAAAGGAGATTTACCCAAATGTTAGAACTAGAAGAATATCTAGAAAAGTTGAAATCCTAGAAAAGTTTGAAATTCCTATATATTTTAAGAAACATCTGGAAAAATTTAAAATCATTATAGCCTCACAAACGAATTAATAATTAGCAAACGAAACTGATATGTACACTCAATCATAAAGAAAATGATTGCCTCATTTATTAATTGACTTGACCATTTTAAGAAACATTGGTAAAAAAAATATAATCATTTTTAATAACAACGAAACTGATATGTACAACTTCAGTCTAAACGAAACTGATTGCCTACATTAATTAATTGATTGACTCATTTAAAAAAAACATTTGAAAAATTAAAATCATTATAACCTACAAATTAATAATAGCAAACGAAACTGATATGTACACTCAGTCAAACGAAACTGATTGCCTCATTAATTAATTGATTGACTCATTTTAAGAAACAATGGAAAAATTAAAATCAATATAACCTACGAATTAATAATAGCAAACGAAACTGATATGTATACTCAGTCAAACGAAACTGATTGCCTCATTAATTAATTGTTTGCCTCATTAATTTATTGATTGACTCATTGGTGGGGGCCCATATATCCCCATTATCTCTCTTAATTTTCTTTGACTAGAGTGTTTGGTGTTTGGTAAATCCCATATAAATAGGGAAGATAGACGATCACAATTGCATGGAAAAATACATACATAAACATAAACCACTTAGAAGCTGCCACGCCGGATTCGCCCTGCCAAAAACGATGAGGGTCAGCTGTCAAGAATTTCCGCCGCCTATGCCGGGTACACGATGGTGCTATCGGAAAAAGAGTTTTGAAAATATAAAAAGGGTTTAATTTGACTTGTTTTTCGACCAGAACCGGTTGAACCTTGGGTAGAACCAGGTTTCAAAACATTATGTTTGATCTCCAAACCAAAAAAAGAGTTTGATCAAGGAGGAGTCTAGACCTCAAATGTCGTGTACCAAGAATTTTTACATGACGAGTAACGTGTGCTGTGTTATATTTTATCTCATAAGATGTATATGTTTCATTTCAATTTTATCTGAATGTATTGTTTGTTACCAGGTAAGAATTTCGTTTACATTTTCCACGAGTGATTTGCAATTTCATTTATGTTAAGATATTTCTCGCCATTCACAAGTACCAAAGCCACATCATTATCAATATTGCATATCATTAATTATCGGCCACAAGAGATTTTCCGTGCATGCATGGGTATTCGTCTAGTGTTTCTAGTGTACATTCTTTAATCTTCAAACTTTATAACCAAAAACATAAACACATACATATAACCTCTAAATTAATAAATCAAGAACATAAATATCATTATTTTTGTTTGATATTAAATAAAATACAATTCAAAATAAAAGTATTATCAAAATCATTACAACATATATGAACGCCTTCTAAAAACATATATGCAAGCCTTTTGAGAACATATGTGCACGTTGCGCTATTTCTCGCTCACAAATCATAAACCATAGGTGCCTACAGTCTCTTCGTATGATAAACATATAATGCGCGACTTCTAAAACACAAGTCGTCGATTATCTCGATCACACGCTCTTTTTCTCATGAGTGAGCCATCCTCCTGAAACAAATATATTTAAAAATGTATAAAATCCTCAAACAGAATTTAAAAATAAACTTGGGTTCTCATAAACGTTCTTTAATTCATACAATTAGGAACACAATTGTACAACTTAGACAATGACAAATTATACAAAACACCTATGTACTTTCTTAGACAATTACATATTATACACAACAACAATATTTCAAAACCTAATAGTAAATTGACGAACTGCTATGGATTTTAAAATAGTAAATTAAAGAACTCCAATAATATCTGAGCACGTCAAAAATGTAACATTGAACAGAATTAGGAAGGATACAAGATGAGATGATCCCTGAACCCATCATGCATCAAAGAAAGAGAAAAGGTCAATAATCTACCAGGCACAACAACATTTATTGAAAGATAAATATTTAAGCTTTCCTCCTTGGAATGTAGTTTACCCCAGCAATGATATAAGTAGTAACTAGACCATGCTTTCGTAAAAGAACCATGTTAGCTTCTATCGCGTATTCTAATGTGGTTTCACATATAAAATAATGTGTGCGTAATTGGGTGCGTTATGCGAGATCACAATGCATGGAGGTCTTGTGCAAACATTTGGCAAGCATGACGGATGTTATCCACAAGAGACCCATTACAACAGGTTGCCCACCCAAATTAAACTTACCAAACAACTTTACAATCATGGTATTTGTGCCACTACTAACTTATCAATCTTGCAACTTGAAAGCTTTTAGAATGGCAATTGTCGAAGAAGCTTTGCCCTACAATTCCTTACTTAATAATACTATATCATTTGACATATGATAGTCCTCATGTCTGATCGATACCTCGGGTTCCTTTCCATTTCAAAACCATATGTCTTTAAAGAAGTCAACCGATTAGTCAGTAGTTTTATGTATAGTGCCTCGCCGGATTAACATCATTCAGAATATGCATATTTGATGTCTGTTTTGTGGTTCATGGTTATAATAACGTTGGTTAGTTTTCAGTTTTTTATGTTTCTTTACTAGTTGCCTTATAGTTTTTTGGTAAAATAGTTACCTTATAGGTTACCAAATGACTGTCTAGGACTCTAGGTACTCCTAATTTAAGAATTATTCTATGGGTAATCTATTAATCCAGACAACTGAAACCATATAATTTACTACCGTTATTTATAGGTTTATCCTACCACACACATTGCCTTTTGGTATGATATATCAGCACTCGGTATCAAGGTCCATCAGTCGCTAGAGCAATGTCAAGGTCCATCGTATAGTTAACACATGCCCTTCATTATGTCATTTGACATCTACCGATGGATCATTTTTCTCAATACCTACTATTACTGAATTCTAAAATGTATATCTAAAAACATACCGATATGTAGGCCTATCCCTATTGTAAGGTGCATCACGGTAAGAAGCTCGGTCTTTGTTGCAGAACCGCATGCCTAAACCAGGAATTCTACTCCTGTCATGACTCATATTGTTAACACTCGCCTACACAGAAAGTAAGATATCAAATAACCAAACTTTATCAGCAACTTAAATTATACGAACCATAAACAAACTCTACAAGCTAGCTTCTTTATTAAATTACTAAATTAGGTTATAGCACAAAATGATATGAACTCGGGTGTGCTTTAACTGATCCAGTAAACTTTACTTACTATCATCTTGTCCAAAAATCACAGCATTCTACTACTTTAAATGCAACAGTGATGGCTAAACTTTAGAGGACCTAATTACCTAGGTCACTTTCGCCATTGTTCACTAAAATAACCTTTTTAACTGGTCACCTAAACTTTAGTCTCCCCCGTTGCTAGTAAACTAGTAGAATACCCAACCTTGAGAAAAAATTTAAAGTAAACTAGTAGAATACAACTGTATCCTGACATAATACAAAATACATTTTAATAAAGCATGAAATTTGTAATGAGTCAAAGTAATATGCTTATAACCAAAATTATGACAGCTATACCATTTAACCATCCCACTTTCTGGTAAAGCATAGAGATGATTATAATAGTACCCAAATCACTGTAACTTCAACCCATTCGAACAAATCTTGGAACAAGAAACAACAACGACTAATTAAACCTTTATGATTATTTTTCTGTTCTTTGACTTTCAGAAATATCATGAGTTACCTGAACCAGTCCATGTGCTAATATTAGTAATACTCCTCAATAAGAGAAAAAGAAGAAAACTTGTGTAAACCTAAAATCCATGTCCATCAATATTTTGTTTTTTAAATGTAAGGAAATTCTTGCTTTCATTAGGTGCTTTATAACATTAAAATCCAACATATGCAATAAAAACTAGCAAAGTACCATCTTTTAATCTTGCTAAAAACTCAATTTTGCAAATCTATACTATTTGGTGCATCCCAAGCCCCTTAACATAATCGACCACTCTTGTCTTCTGCTCAAAATTTAATATCTTGGATGAAAACTTTAAAAGTTTAAAAAGCTTTTTGATCCATTAAACATTGTGTACTTGATCAGTCGAATACAACAAGATATGTGAGTATGGGACTTACTAGTGGCCCATATGCTAAATTAAGGTTCTGAAGACATCCAGTATTGCTGGTTAGAAAAGACACTCCCACATGGGTAACATTCTCAGAATGTGATATATTCAACGTCTGTCAAGAGTAAAAGCAGAGAAGTTCCTTAGTGTCTTAAAAATTCAATGAAATAATATAAAAGTTAGGATTGTAATTCAGAAAGGATACCTTCAATGATTTCCACCCTTGTCTAAGGGTTATAAGACTTTCATCATTGATCCCACAACATCCTTCTAAAGCCAAGTCTTCGAGATACTACAACTTCAAAAGTGAAGGCAAGCATTTCTCTGTTATTTGTAAATGATTAACACAAACAAGAAGGAATGAGTATCCAAGATTATATCAAAGAACATACAAGAAGTTATAAACATTAACAGTTCCCCTATCACTTGAAACAACTAGATTTTCGGCTAGATCGTAGAGAATAAGCAAGGTTGCTAGATGTCTTCTACTTGTTTGCCCCTCTTCCTATATCTACATATACTTCAATTCAAACAAGTATCAGTTGTAATAGACTAACATGTTGAAACATCGAGATACATATAGCAATACCTTCAATGATTGTCAAAAAACACTATCTTGCTATACCGAAAAGATTGACTCGTTAGTGACATTTATAGGACGTAGCTCATTTCTAGATGCCGTTCACCCTTATTAGAAGACTAATACTAACAGTGAAATATTGCACAAAAGTGCAGGTATGCAACTTACTTCACACCCATAACTATTTCCCTATGCCTTAATCATAATTAAAAATGAAAACCAAATATAAATGCCAAAAGAAATTTCAACATTGTTTTTTTATTGGTTTATATTTTGTTTGATGTTTAGTTTATTGATTTAAATACAAGACTTTTGTGATACCCTATGAATCTGAATCGTAAAATTTATATGAAAATGCTCAAAAAATTAGTGTTTATATTTGTGTTACAAATACCCGATCTTTTATAAAAGTCAAAGACATAGGAGATCGATAGGATTGTTTCTGTCGTCGAGGATGATGGGATCTTTGTTATCGTTTTAGGTTTAAGGCGAGATGCAAAAAAAAAAAAAAAAAACGATTGAAGCAGACAGAAAAAAAGCATTCACCACATACCGATTAGATTTGAATGTAGATCGATATTTGTGATTGAGATCTAATGGAGTGTAGATCGATATTTTGTAAACAAAATGAAGAACAGGAACTGAAAGAGAGATAATTCTGATAAATTATATTTCTTTGAAAAATTTAAAGTGTAACTCTCCCAATAAATTAGGGACGGTTGATAAGAGGTTTATTTTTAAATTCCAAAAAATACCCTTTTAACTTTATAAGTAGTGGTTTAATTTTTCATTTAATTACAAAAATGTCATCTTGCATTAGTTTGATGTACATCATGCATTATTATGAGTAAAAAGCTAGTTCTGTAGGTTATGTATAAAAATTTGGTTTTGTAAAGAAAATCTAACTATATACATACATATATATATATATATATTATGTATAATCTTTTATGTTTTATATATATATATATATGTATGTGTGTGTGTGTGTCTATATATATATATATATATATGTATACACACACACACACACACACATATATATATATATATATATATATATATATAAGTGTATATATATATATATATATATATATATATATATATATTATATTATATATGCTATATATATATGGTATAATATATCACTATCAATGGGGAGTGACTCAACTGGTATGACAAATTCAAGGTGGAGTGTTTCAACTGCCACAAGATGGGACACTTTGCAAGAGACGTGCATCGAGCGACCTAGGAACACCAAGATAGCTTAGTGAGGAAACTAGGGAAATCAAGAAGTTCTAGAAGGTCTAAAACTTGTCTACAAAAAGCCTTTGAAAACTCTTAAAACTTAACTTGATGATTTTAGACGAGCCTTTAACGAATTGATAGGTGTGTCAAATTTAGATACTTATAAAAGAGGGTTATGCATCTGTCGAAGAGCAACTTATCTTTTCAAAAAGAAGGGGTTTATTTTTTCATGAGCCCAACTTGCTGCTTCTAAAAAAGAGATATCTCATATAAAGACTCAGAAATTAGTATGCTTAAGTGAGTTAGCAAATGCTTTAAACAAGAAAAAGAAAGCATCAACATTAAAATTCAAAAATTTTGATAATGCCTTCTAAGAGTTAGACAAATTTAATAGGGGTCAGTATAACTGTTTAAAAGTAGAAAGGGTGTGGGGTGGTTTGTTAAGCTAGAATGCTAGTCCACCTCCCCATATTTGGATTATTTTCACCCTAAATCTTGATTTGTCTTAACTCTGGTCTAGAGGAATTCCAACTAGACTCTGAGAGTTTGAAGGCTATGAAACTAAGATAGTAAGGGTGTTAGTGAGATAATTTCTAATGGGTTAGGGAATCTCCTGATGCCCTATTTGGTGAGGAGATCTTGGTGTCAAATGATAAGTTAGTTAGAGAAGGAAAATGTTTTTCATGTTGCTAAGATATAATTTTGTTAGACCTAAGACAACAAGAAAAACCTTAGTTATGCAGTTAGGAAACCAGTTAAGTATGCTGAGATGTACAGGTCACAAGGTCCTAGAGGAAATCAAAGAAACTAGAATAATCAGAAGTCCCAACAACTAGGAAGTGACTTTATGGTGTACAATAAAGCTTGCTTTGTCTGAGGAAGTTTTGACCATGTGCAATCTAACTGTAATTACCATCAAAGGGAAAGTGTGGTATCTGGGAATAATTATACAAGGGTGAATTACGATTATTCTACTAAAAAGGCTCACTCTAGTGCTCACAGAAACATGGCTCTAAGAGCAGTTTTAATGAAAACTGGCCTAAGACCACTTAATACTACTAGGCCGGTTAATACTGCTCATCCCAAAACTACAGTTTATAGTGCTAGACCAATGTTACATTTTTCTAAATCAGCACAATCAATTATAAAGAGGCCTTATCAAATAAAAACAAAATTAACTAACAAAAATTTTAGCCAAAAAATTAATACTGCTAAGGAAAGTTTTTATACTGCTAGGCCAAAAGCAGTTAATACTGCTAGGCCAAATTCAACAGTAGATAATGTTGTTTGGGAAAATCAGGTTAATGCTGTTAAGGCCTCAGCATGTTGGGTTTGGAGACTTACCAAACTTAATAGTGCATCAATTACTTTGAAGAAACATAATTATGTTGATGTACGAGGCATATCCAAGTCAGTGATCGCTTGGGTCCCCAAAGGAAACTAATTTCCTTATTTTTATGTGCAGGTCATCCACAAAAAGAAGATCAAGGCTATGTTGACAGTGGATGCTCAAGGCACATGACAGGGAACATGTCTTATCTCTCAGACTTTAAGGAATTTGATGGAGGATATGTTACCTTTGGGGAGGAGTCAAAGGATAGAAAATTACTGGTAAAGGAACTCTTAAAACTGGTAAGCTTGATTTTGAGGATGTGTACTTTGTCAAGGAGTTACAGTTTAACCTTTTTAGTGTTTCACAGATATGTGACAAAAAGAACAATGTTCTTTTTTACTAACACTGGATGTTTTGTTCTGTCTCCTTACTTTAAGTTAGCTGATGAAAGTCAGGTTTTACTTAAAGTTCCTAGAAAGAACTGAAAGAGAAATATATATGTAAAAATGTTTGATATGAAGAATATTGTTCCTAAAGAGTGTTTAACTTGTCTTGTTGCAAAGGCCACACTTGATGAATCAATGCTATGGCATAGGAGGCTAGGTCATGTAAATTTTAAAACTATTAATAAACTTGTTAAGGAAAATCTTGTGAGAGGTTTACCTTCAAAACGTTTTGAAAATGACCAAACTTGTGTTGCTTGTCTTAAGGGAAAGCAACACAAAGCCTCTTATAAGTCTAAGATTCAGAACTCTATTACTCAGCCTTTATTCATGTTGCATATGGACTTGTTTGGTCTAACTTTTATGAGCAGCTTAATGAATAAGAAATATTGTCTAGTTGTCACTGATGATTATAGCAGATTTACTTGGGTTTTCTTTCTAGCAACTAAGGATGAGACTAGTGGCATTCTAAGAGCTTTTATAAACGAGATAGAAAATTAGTTGAAAAGAAGTACAGTTTATTCATATGGGACAATGGAACGACGTTCAAAAATAGAGTTATAAGTGAGTTTTGTGAAGAGAAATGCATTAAGAAGGAATTTAGTGCAGCTAGAACTCTTCAGCAAAATTGTGTTGCTAAAAGGAGAAATAGGACACTAATTAATGCTGCTAGAACTATGTTAGCTGACTCTAAGTTACTTACTATATTTTGGGCTGAAGCAGTTAATACTGCTTGCTATGTGCAGAATAGGGTATTAGTAGTTAAGCCTCATAACAAGACCCCTTATGAACTGTTTAGAGGTAGAACACCTGCTCTAAGCTTCATGAGACCATTTGGGTGTCATGTTACCATTCTTAATACCTTAGATTATTTAGCCAAGTTTGATGGAAAGTTTGATGAAGGATTCTTTGTTGGATACTCATTGAATATTAAAGATTTTAGGGTACACACCATTAGAACTAGGAAAGTAGAAGAAAACTTGCATATTAGGTTCTTGGAGGATATGCCTATTATTGCAGGTGATGGACCAACGTGGCTGTTTGATATTGATGTTCTAACAAAATCAATGAATTTTGTGCCAGTTGTTGCAAGTACAAACTCTAATGATTTTGTAGGTACAAAAGAAAGTATTGGTGCAGGTCATGCTAGCAAGGATACAGGATCTAGCCAAAACTACATTTTGATGCCACTATGGAAAGATGGTTCACTATTTGATTCTTCTTCAAAGAATGCTAGTAATGATGAACCACAACCTAAAGAAAGTAGAATTGATGATCAAGAGAGGCCTGAAAACAGTACTCAAGATGTAAATATTGCTAGGCCAAGTATTAATACTGAAACAAACATGTTTTCTTTAGGAGATAATGCTACACTTGAAGGCACACATGCTGATATCTTTGGTGATGAAACAGAAGTGGATATGAGCAACATTACTACCACATATCTAGTTCATTCTACTCCAAATACAAGAATCTATAAAGATCATTCACTTGATCATGTGATTGGTAATGTATAGTTTGGTGTACAGACAAGGAGAATGAAAAAGATTACAAATGATCAAGGGTTTATTAGTACTATTTATGAAGGGAAAACTCATGAAGACCTTCATACTTGTCTGTTTACTTGTTTCCTATCCCAGGAAGAACCCTAAAGGATTGCCAAATCTCTAAGTGATTCAGCTTGGGTAGAAGCAATGCTGGAAGAGTTTCTATAGTTTAAGCTACAAAAGGTTTGGGTACTAGGGGATAAGCTGGATAGAAGCTATGCAAGAGGAGCTTCTGCACTTCAAGTTACAACAGTTTTGGACCTTGGTGGATTTACCACTTGGCAAAAGAGCCATTGGTACTAAATGGGTGTACAGGAACAAGAAAGATGAAAGAGGTATTGTGATTAGAAACAAGGAGAATGTTGATTTAGGGTTTTACACTAAAATGAAGAGGAATTGTTATGATGAGGTTTTTGCTCCAGTTGGCTAGGATTGAAGCAATTAGGCTGTTCTTAGCCTATGCCTCATTCAAAGACTTTGCAGTTTACCAGATGGATGTGAAGAGTGCATTTCTATATGGCAAGATTGAAGAGGAAGTTTATGTCTGTCAACCTCTAGGGTTTGAAGATCTAGAGTTCCCTAACAGAGTTTATAAGGTAGAAAAGGCATTATATGTTCTACATCAGCTCCTAGAGCTTTGGTATGAGACTTTATCTACCTATTTATTAGACAACGGATTTCAGAGAGGTCAAATAGATAATACTTTGTTCATTAAAAGATTCAAAAGTGATATTCTACTAGTTCAAGTATATGTTGATGATATCATCTTTTGATTTACTAAAAAGGTGTTATGTACTGAGTTTGAGAAATTGATACACAAGAAGTTCCAGATGAGTTCTATGGGAGAGATCACTTTCTTCTTAGGACTACAAGTGACATAGAAAGATGATGGGATTTTCATCATTCAAGACAAGTATGTGGATGAAATTTTGAAGAAGTTTGGTTTTTCAACCATGAAGATAGCAAGCACACCTATGGAGACTTTAAAGCCTTTGATGAAAGATGAAAATGATGAACATGCATAAAATTATTCAAGTGTATACCTTTTATCTTCAATGTTTCCACCTCCTGGAGAATGCTTCGCCAAATGGACTTGTAATCAACCTTGAATCCACTACCGTTTTTCCTATCTTCGCCATGAATAGCTTTAATAACCCTAGTCCATAACAAGTTCTTTTAAGTTGTAAACTGACAAGCTCTAAACTAAACCTTTTATATATATAATATATAATAAAATATATATAATAAGTATAATCTAAAGATAATCAATGAAACCGAGAAGTAGTATAGAATATTCCCGGGTCGTTTATCCCCAACGAGGCTGTGCTTGAAAATCGGTACAGTCGGAAAATTGGAGTTTGAATGAGATTAGTGATTTGGGAGTTTAGAAAGCTAAATTAATCAATAATAAGCAAAAACGATTGAGAAAAACCTAAAAATTACGAAATTAAACTGAAAAACGAGAGCAGGAATCCCGAACAAGGGGTCAAAAACCTAAAATCTTAAAAATTAACCCTACAAAGAAATTTTTACTTCTAATCTACTCTAGGTGACTAATAATGAAGAATGAAAAAGACTAGACCGAAAACGGAGTTAAAACGAGCTTTAAAATGAAAAAACAAAAACGGGGCTAAATCCCGTTCTTTAAAAAGTAAGATTTTGCAAAAACGACCCTACGAAAGATTTTCTATTTTTCCTACGTAAAAAATGATAAAAGAAAATTTTCTAAAAAAGAAAAATATTTTTTTGATTTTTATTTAATTTATTATAATTAAAAAACAGTTTTAATAAAAATAAATGATTAAAAATAGTAAACGATTATGAAAAATTATGAAAAATTTAGGGAAAATAAGTTACACTACAAAGATCCTAAGAAAAATCTAAAGTTTGAAAAATAGCTTATTAATATGTTGTTAATAAGCTAAATGGTGGCTGAGGGCTTATAAGGCAAAATGGGTTTATATATTTAACTTAACAAACCTCTACCGGATGAGCTATTGTAGCACAGCGGTAGAGGTGTTGTTATAAAAGTGTTGGTTGATATGGGTGAGGTCCCGAGTTCGAGTCTTGCTCACTCGGGGTCTCCCCTAATCCCAACGCTTTTATTCCTCATTTTTTTACAACTTTTTGAAAAGACTAAAAATAAGCAACTTTAAAAAAGGAAAAAAATTGTAACTTAGAAATAAGCACGAAAAATAAGCAAAAGAAGGGACAGTTAAGCTAAATTACACTAAGGCTTAAAGGGCTTAACTGTTAGGCGTTCTAAGCACTAATAAGCAAGCAAAAAGGTGAAACAAGCTAGGACATTTACTACTCTACTCCTAATAAGCACAAGAAATCAAAAATAAGCACATAAATAAGACAGAGATGAGCTTAAAATCTCAGCAGTACTAACCTTAAAGTTAGTACTGCTAGATAAGCACTTAGGTCTGCTAAACTAATAAAAGAGCTAAAAAGCACAATGTATGAATAAATAAGCAGACAAAAGGGCTTAATTATGCCTAATAAGCCACCACAAACACAAATAAGCCAAGGAAGAAGAATCAATAAGCCAGAAAATCAAAAATAAGCTATGGGCCTACACTAGCATGCAAAACAGTTGAATGGGCTACTTTTGGCTTAATTATAAGCAACCTAGGGTGGTTCCTAAGGTCTGAGCTTCCTAGGTCTTACAAAAGAGCTTATAGGCTTTCTAGATAAGCCAAAAGCTTAAACTGAAATTAACAATTAAGCCAGAAAGAGTGGCTTAAAATCACAATTTTGCACCAGGGGACCTTTTGGTAAGAAAAGGGACAAAAAGCCAGCTTATGGTTAAGCTGGCTAATAAGCTTCCAATGGAAAACCAAGTAAAAACAGATGGAGAGTGACAAGGAATGAGCTTGTGCTTATATTTTTGAAAGCCAAAAATACTTTTTAGTTGCTGAAAATTAAAAATGAAAACAAGAATTTTTAAGACTAGAAACACTTGACTGTTTTGAAAAGACTCAAAGAGTAAAACTAAAAACCACTAATCCTATTCTATTAGACACCTAAAATGACACATAAAACAAGACTCAAAGACATGATTTGCAAACTAGATCTAAAAGGTAATATAAAACCACAGTTTCAAAGAGTTGATAAAAAAACTTAAAAACAAACTAATGAACCAAAAAAAACTTTTAAAAATAGCTTAATTAGGCTAAGACACAGCTTAACAAAGTTGGCTTAATGACCCAAAAGAGTTTTTAACCACTTTTGACCCATTTTGCCTCTTAACCCAAACACCCCTTTACGAAACTGAAAACATAATTTAAGCTACTTAGCACTGGTTTAAGCCACAATTCTTCAAGACCAGATATTTCTTAAACTAAGCTAGCAATATTAAGCCTATTTTAACAAGAATTAAGCACTAGATTAAGCTAGATAAGGTTATGCTAATTTAAGCTAAATGGACAGATTTTTGCTAAATACTAGAACAAAGGGAATTTAAGCTACAAGCTAACAAAGATAAGCATCAATTAGCATTAATAAGCAAAGATAAACACATACAGGTAGTAAATGAGCATTCATAAGCAGGAAATAATCAATAAGCTATGCTACAGTACTTATAAGCAGAATGTTAAAAGAAGGTGTACCTTTTCCCTTGCTCAAACAGGGAAAACAAAGATAGTCTACAAGCTCCAGCTTGTATAAAACAAGCTGGTAAGGGTCTATAAGCTCTTCCAAATCAGCTTATCATCCAATTTTTGCTGAGGAATTTTAAGGGGTGAGATATTTTTTTTGTGTTTTCTTTCTGTTATATTTTAAATTACTTTTAAGTCAAATAAGATGTAGAACAGCTTATGAAAATCTAAGTGAGCTTTTAAAAACAAATAACAACCTCAATACTTGAAAACAAATTATGAAAACTCAAACTTAACTTTCATTAAAAAAAACAGATTACAATTCTAAAGAAAATACAACTATTTTAAACTAGGTTAAAACTAAAACTTAAGATAAAAACTAACTGCCTTGAAGGCTTACAAGTGATGCCTTTTTATACTACTTCTATCTAGGTCTTCTCTTCTTCTCTTGTGCTTCTTTGCTGAGACACTGGCCATGTGTGTTTGTTGTGTGAGTGAAAGCCTTTATCCAATCTCAGCCATTAAACTTGTCTTGGTCCCAAAGCAAACGATCTAAACCCTTCATCTTGTTGTCATTTTCTTCAACCAATAAGCTTCAAGGGGATTGCCAAGCTGTACAATAGCCCATGTGGGGGTGGGGAAGGGTGGTGGTGATAGTTTTGGACTGTTATGAACAGTAACCAAGGTGCAGGGGTGAGTGAAAGTGACAGGGGAGAAGGGTTTAAATTTGGCGGGAAAGGTTGTGTTTTATAAAAGGGTTAACAGGTTTAAGTTTGGTGGAGTGACAATTATGGCCCTCCAAAGTTATATATGTTGTTTCATGTGTGGTCCTTGTGGGGATGACAAGTTTTGGCAGTTGGCAAAAATAGTCCCCCATGGTAATATATTCTCTTTCACCACACGTCCTTGTGGGTATAACAATGGCTAACAGTTAGGCTTATACATTGGGTCGGTTATAATTATGAAAGGAAATGGGCCTTTTAAGGTCTTCATTAAATATACTAATGGGCTTATCCGGCCCATTAGATGGGTACGGGTGGGCCCATTAAGTATTCTTCGATGTCGGCACCGGTTTTGATCGTTGACTTTTCTAAGTTGACTTTGACTTTGACTTTTGTTGACTTTGGCTTTTCACGCTTTTCCATTCCGTGCTCGATTATGTCGTTTTTGGCTTGATTTTTCGTCCTTTTCTTGGATATCCATTTCCTGCACAAAATAAGTGAAAACATACGAATACAATGTATTTTTGGTACGTTTTGGGTCATTTAAGTCCGATTTTAATTTGATTTTTCATCCTTTTCTTGGATATCCGTTTCCTGCACAAAATAAGTAAAAACCTACAAATACAATGTATTTTTGTATTTTTTGGTGCATTATAAGTCGATTTAATGGTGATAGGTAAATGTAAATTAAAACGCATACCAATATCCTCGTTCTGTCCCATCCAAGCCATCAACAAGCAGTCTATACTAAGTACATGCTTTAAAAACGTCAAACAAAAAGTTGATGAATCATAAGGGTTTTACAAACACAATCAGAACGCAATATTTGGAGTTTTCCATAAAATTACGTAATGACAGCTACCAGCAGAGTCACACAACAATATCCATCTTGCATGAGCCCGGTACCGAACCTTAACACATTATCATGGGATAAGACAAAATAGTGACCGTGGTTACATTCCACCACCCTTTTCTCAATATAATATTTCCGTTACTGGATATTCACCGTCGGATCCAGACCCCGGACAGGGTTGTCAAACCTAATAAATTTATTTAATGTATTCAGCGTTTACCTCCTCGGTAATTAACGAGTACACAGTCAAAGGCATAAACTCATAGCATGGAATCATATCACATATCAAAACACATTGCGTTTACTTTTCAAAACAAACAACAACAAGTACACATCACACGTTACTTGTGTTCCATTTTTCCAAACAAGCATGTATCCCCCTCGCGGGTTTTAAAACATTTAAAACAGTTCAAAAGCGAGGCTATGAACTCACCTTGATCTAAGCCGAAGATCAAAATAACCGAAACAATCCAGAGATGTCTCAAGAACAAACTCAACCGCGACCTATAATTTATGTCGCTCAATTATTATATCGTAAGATACGATCGAATAGTGCGTGCATCGCAACTATTGAAATAGTATATATATACATACACATGTGATGAGAAATCCTCTTGCGCGTCCTAGATCCTAAACTCCACATAATTGAGCTATGATCATTCTTTTTCTTACACGTTTCAACACTTTATCGAAAACTTTCTATTTTCGGAAACTTTCTATTTTTAGAAAGTTGTTATTTTCGGAAACTTTCTATTTTTAGAAAGTTGTTATTTTCGGAAAGTTACCATTTTTAGTAAGTCCCGTCATCTAAATATATTTATAATAATATTCATTTATCACGTCGCTCATTCGACGTTCAAATTGGTTATCAATTACCCGTATCGGAATTATATCCCGATTATTACAAAAGTTACTATTTTTAGGATTATCTCCGTTCGTAATAATCGTTAAGTCTAAAATTATAAACACCCAACAAGTCTTGTATCAACCCGTTGACCTTCAAAAGTCAACGTTGGACTTTATTTGACTTTGACTTATATATATATATATATAGTCTAGATCTGACCCGCTCAAAACGAACCATTATATCACATTTTCACGACTCGGACTCTAAAGAGATTTTATGTAAAACGACGTTCCGGACAACTTTTTAGTTTTAGCCAAGACCTGAAACTCAAAGGAAAATGACCCTGCAAGTTTCTGCAGGAACTTGTTATATTTTTAATTAAAGTGCAGAATTTGAATCTCAGTTTTGACCCGTTATTACGCGATTTTAAAACTAGCGAACCTCACGGCAAAGTAAAACGATATTCCGAACAACTTTCGTGTTTCGCTGGAAGGCTGAAATGTACTCGAAAGTGCTCAAAACGGACGTTTTTGAATCTGTCAACAACTACACAAACCATTATAGCTGTTTGAAATTTTTCTTAGCTTTCAAATCTTGTTTTCGTCGTAACTTTTTCGTTTCTAAGAGTTACGCGACGTTCGAATTACCGAAACGCTCGTAGAAATACCCTCTACCATATATTCAAACCCAAAATCAGATTTTACAAAACCTCGAGCATCGTTTTCCGCGCCAAAGTTTCTGCTCAAAAACTACGAGCTACGAATCGCGTCAAAATCCATTTTTGATAAAAAATTCCATTCACGACACATCTAAAATGGTCTATAATCAATATTCAACTCGCTCAATCAACCAACAACAAAATATAAGCTAGACGACGCTAGATCTCTCGAATTTCATCACATGCAATCATCGAAAACCAATCGAATCACTAAAATAAAAATAACACTAGTAAATAAAATACTTACAATGCTATATAAAGCAAGATCGAACAAGAAACGTTTTCGTCTCGTTCCTTTTCTTTTCTAGCCGTGGCTCGGACCAACCCGAAAACCAAAACCGAACTTTTTTCATTTAAACCGAGCTTCTAATAACGATTATCTAGCTATTTTAAACAACCCCTTTTAAGCCGAAACTTCTCAATCTAACTCGAAACCCAACTTCTTCAAAACCCAATGCATGTGGGATTTTATTACATGGAAACGTAGGCCTTAACACAAGGATTAATATTTTGTAACTTTATTATAATGCATGTCGGAATTTAAGTGGCGGTGGTGGTTGGATTGTGGTGGTGCTCGGCCGGACAAAGAAGAAAGGAAGACAAGGAAACAAAATTTTATAAAGTAAAAAAATGATGCATATGACTTCCTTATATAGAAGATAAGTTTGGGAGTTTAACACAAATGGTCCCTCTTTCCTTATTTTTTAAAACTAGTACAAAGGTTATTTGTTTTTTTATGTAACGTCAAAAGGCTCGGGATTATACTTCCGTTACTAAATTTATTTTCTTCACACTTAATTTGGTTTAAAATATTAAATAAAGATGTTAACTCACGTCAAAATAAGTTTTTGACTCGGTTTCGGCTAACTCGGGACGAGGATGATAAAATACAAATCATCATCATAAAAATATTAACGAAGCTCGTCGAAATTTCTACTATGCTCAAAACGCTTAAAGGTCGCGCGGTCAAACGTTGACTTGCAAATTGACTAAAATAAAAAATTTCAAATTCCGTTCGTAATAAAATACGAAAATATTTATTTTCGACAAATAAAATTTTAAATGTCGACGTTCGTTCACATGAACTTAAAAAATAATAATTATGACGTCGAATTCGCGATCGTCATACGCATCGTAAAACTCGGGTTGTTACACCATTCCCAAATTCATAGACAAATATAAATCCTTAAATACTGGTTGTTATCTTAGAGCATCAGGTGTCATGGCTAAAAAAGTCATGTCATTTGGGCTCACTGCGTGCCACATCACTGCCACCTCATTTCAACACAACAACTCAAAATACCCCCTCACTCATAACACACCATACTTTTGCCATTTGGGTCCCACCACTTACCAATTTATTTTATTTTTTCTATTTTTTTACACAAACTAAATTTATTTCATTTAAATAAAAATACATTACGAAAATAAAAATACAAAATTATAAATTTAGTTTTTATAAAATAAAAAACACATCAAACTATCTATTTTTTTTAAACAAAATTTTAGATGACAAACAAATAAACCTAAAGGACTTAAATTGTAAATTCAATTTTTATATAAAAAAAAGAATGACCAAGCATCTTCTTCTTCCTTCAACCTGCAACAACAAAACTAAAAAATGAAAAACACACGCACACAAAGAAAACGCATACACACAACCCATCTATTTTAAAAATCAAAAAAAGAAAAAAAAGGGTAATATACACTTTTTTTTGTCGTGACTTGCGTTGGTAAACCGGCTAAAAAGCCATGGCGAAAATGTGGCGGTGGTTTGGGGTGTGGTGGCGATCGCCACTTCGCATGCCACATAGGAGTGGCGAAGCTCCTTCGTTATTACACCGGACGCTCTTAGAGAATGTTCAAGTATCTTTGACTGGTGAGCACACATAAACTAATACATAAATTTAACTATTTATTATTATGATGTTGATGATTTATTTCTTTCTTGCCAAAGAGACAGATGAACGAGATGTCTTCTTCAAAATGGCTAAAATATTACTTTTAGTTTCAATACATGTCTTTGGATGTTGTTTGATACATGTTAAAAAAAATATTTTAGTTGAATTATTCCATGTTACAACTTACATTTTGATCTTTTCAAGTTTTATTTTGAACGTTACACAAAAAACATACCACAATATCGCATATCGTTAATTATCGGCCGCTAGAAATTTTCGTCGCTATGCGCGGGTACTCGCCTAGTCATCATTAATGTGTACTCATAATTTGTTGATGTTGCTTTTAAATCTGTACATTGAGAACTTTTTCATATCATTTCCGCTATATTTCTAACCAACTTAAAGATTTATTCATGTTTTTAATTTTTGTATCCAACGAGGATTTGAAACCGTGCGTTACAGCGGAGCATTTGTATACTATAGAGTTGCAGTCGTTGGAAGAGTAGACTGTTTCTATATTATAGGCGGCTTTAATGTATTACCTGTGATTGTTGCAGCAACTTAGATACGACTTTGCCAAAAGAAAGAGAACTACATTTACAAAGAGTTTAGACAACAATTTTTTTTATGTTCATAATACAAACAGCCGCATATAAAATAAAGGCAATGGCGACGATCTTTACTCCTCTACTTGATATATTCTATGGAAATTTTCTCATTTCGAGTCAAAATTGTTAACTTTGCTCAATACGATCTTTTAGCAAGTTGGTAGCTTCTGGAAATAGAGGACTTTTGCCGAGTGCAGGTCTCTAATAAGCAACAACCTACACATAACATGACCACACGTTATGTCCATACCACGCAAACTACACACTTGAGAGTATAAATTTGAAAAACACACAATATATTAATGAGTAAAAGTGAGTTACAAGAACTAACTAAAACTGATACATAGAGGAACTATTTATACTATGCTACTGTTACATCAAACTGAAAAGTAAATAGACTAAATGCTAATCTACACTATCATACTATGGACTACATTACATTACAATGTATCATACTCTTAATAAGAAGAAGCCTTGACTTGTGAGTTGTTGTAGGAGTGTTTGGTTGTCTGTGTACTGCATTAATGTAGTGTTTGGATAACTGTACTACATCATCATCCCCCCCCCCCCCCCCCCCCCCCGCGCAAGTTGGCAGTGTGTAAGGGTTACACATGCCTAACTTGGAAAGACAATTATAGTGTAGAGGCTCGCTGAGACCCTTAGTAAGAATGTCAGCTATGTATCTGATTTTTGGTAGAAACATAGGTTGGAGTGATGAGGCATTGTCTGACTTTGTCTCTAACAAAATGACAGTCGATCTCGATATGCTTTGTTCTGGCATGTTGAACAGGATTGGATGCCAATGCTATGGAGGAGATATTGTCACACATTATGGGTACTCGTCTTGTGATCTGAACTTTGAATTCCTATAACAAGCATATGAGCCAAGTAATTTCACAAGTGCAATCTGCCAAAGCTCTATATTCAGCCTCTCTGTAGATGACCTAGAAACCACATTTTGTTTCTTAGACTGCCACGAGATGAGGCTTGAACCAAGAAATATGCCATAGCCAGTCACTGATCTCCTTAAAAAGGGACAACTTGCCCAGTCACTATCACAATAGGCTGTTAATTGGAGATTGTTGTTTGTTGGAAATAAAAGGTCTTGAGTGAGTGTGAGTTTGATATATCTGATGATTTTGATCAAGGCTTTCATGTGAAGTGTGGTTGGTTGTTGTAGAAATTGGCTTAAAGCTTGAGCTGAGAAAGAGAGATCAGGCCTGGTGATTGTGAGGTAAAGTAATTTGCCAACTAGAGTCCTATAGATAAAAGGATCTGGTATAGGCTATCCTCTTTCCATTGTGAGTTTGGCTATAAGATACAGTGGAATAGTTAAAGGTTTTATGTCTAGAAGCCCAGTCTGAGTAACAAGTTCCAATGCATATTTCCTTTGACTCATAGCTAAACCAGTAGCATTCCTTAGGAATTCAATTCCAAGATAATAATGTAGAGGTCCTAGATCCTTGATACTAAACTTATCATTAAGATGTTGTTTGATGTTCTGAATGAGGTCTTTGTTGTTTCCTGCAATCAATATATCATCCACATAGACCAAGAGGGTGATAAAGGATTGATTGGTTGAAAGAGTAAATAGTAAGGTGTCCATATAACTCTGCTTGAAGCCAATGAAGAGCAAGAAAGTAGTAAGCTTTTCAAACCATTGCTTATTTTCCTGTTTTAGCCCATAAAGAGATTTGGTCAACTTACAAACTATGTTAGGAGGTAGATTATGAGTATAACCTTGTGGGATTTGCATGCAAACATCTTCATGGAGGTCACCTTGTAGGAAAGCATTGTTTACATACATTTGTTTAATTATCCACCCACTTTGAACTGCAATGTTGAGTAGAGTGCTTACTCTGACCATCTTGGCTACTGGTGCAAATGTCTTAGTGTAGTCAATGCCCTCTTTCTGATTAAAACCCTTGGCCACTACTCTTGCCTTATACCTTTCAATAGCTCCATCCGCCTTGTGTTTAATTTTGTAGACCTATTTGTTACCAATAACAGTCTTGCCAACAGGAAGTGGCACTAGTTTCTATGGGTTTTTTTCCTTTCTAGAGCTTGAATTTCCAATTTCATTGCCTCAACCCATTTTGGATGTTTGGAAGCTTAGGAATAAGTTGTTGGTTCAGTGACTTTATCAATGTTATGGATGAAATGAAGAGATGTTAGTAAGAGATTGGTGTATTTGGTGTAGTGAGAATGATGGTGTTTGGAGTGAACATTATAGACAAATGATTTTAGGAGAATGTAGTCATGAAGTTTTAAAGGTATATGTTTGGTTCTGTTAGACTTTCTCTGAGTTGGTGGTTGTGATGTAGTGTTCGGGACAAATGTTGGATTAATGGTTGGTTGTGTGGTTGTGTTAGTAGCATCAACTAGAGCAGTATTGACTGGTGAAATAGTTATGTATGGTGTGGTAGGAATGTAATTAATGGTAGGTTGAGAAGATGAGGATGAGAAGGATGGTGAGGGATGTTGATGGTCTTGTAAATTGGGAGGTGATTCATTTGAGTTGTGTGAGTTTGATTGTTGATGATGTTCTGTTTGGTTGGGAGTGTGTTCAGAGGGTATAATTAGTGTAGGAATGAAAGGGTATGATGTAGAGGTTGAGGAATCTGAATGTGAAGGATGTGTGGGTGTAATATGTTTGAATGGAAAGCATGTCTCATCAAATGAGACATTCCTAGTAGTTATGAGTTTATGTGTTTGTTTATCATATAAATATAACCTTTTTGATTATGTTGATATCTAATGAGGATAGTGGGTGTGGATTTTGTGTCAAATTTGTCAGTGGTTCTGTGGTATGCATAGGCTAGACAACCAATGGTTCTGAGATGATCTAAGGTTGGTGGTTTGTTGTAAAGGAGTTCATAGGGTGATTTGTGATTGAGAATTCTAGAAGGTATCCTGTTTATGATGTGAGTAGCTGCTAAGAGACTGTGTCCTCAAAAATGAATGGGAAAATTTGTTTGAAATTGTATTGCCCTGGCCATCTCAAGTAGGTGTCTATGTTTTCTTTCTACTCCAGCATTTTGTTGTGGAGTGTAAGGACATGAGGTTTGGTGGATAATACCATGATTTTGGGTAAAATTAAGAAATGATGAGTTAAGAAACTCTGTCCCATTATCACTTCTGAGCTTTTTGATTTTAGTATTGAATTGAGTCTTGACAGTGTTGTAAAATGTTTGAAATGTGGTGAAAACATGATGTTTGGATGGTAGTAGGTAAGTCCAGGTTTCCCTTGTGTAGTCATCTACTATTGTAAGGAAATAAGAGCATTGATTGACTGTTTTATGCTTATAGGGCCCCCATACATTAACATGAACAAGCTAAAAAATACATTTAGCATTTGAAGTACTAAGAGGAAAAAGAAGTACATGTTGTTTGGCCAAAGGGTAAATATTACATTTTGGTTCTGAATTTGAAAGTACAGGAATTGAAATTGACTTTATTTTCTGAATGGTTGGGAAGTAAGTATGTCTAATCCTAGCATGCCATAGATGAGAGTTGCTAGAGTAAGAATTGATGATCCTTGGTGATGTGGGAAAGTGTGATGAAATTGTTGGAAGGAGATATAGTCCTCCATGTAAAGTACCATGAGTAGCCTTGCCATCATGGTCCTAAAAGATAAATTTATCATAAGTGAAGGTTACTGATGCAATTATTTTTTATTTTGTGAAGGAGTTGACTAATAGAGATAAGGTTATATGTGAATGAGGGTATGTACATGACATTGTGTAGTGTGAGGGTATTGGTTAGGTGTACTGATCTAGTGATGTTTACCTTGACAATTTGTCCATTTGGTAGGCTTATGAGGATTGGTGTTTTCAAGTTAGTGATGTTATGCATATGAGTGAGTGAGATGAAAATGTGGTCAGTGGCACCACTGTCCACTATCCATATAAGGTATGATTGTGATAGATGTGAGGCAATGAAAAAGTGAACACTAGCTATAGTCTGGAAAGAGTGAATACCAAGTAATTTAAGTGGAACACTTGCTTTAGGGTCAAATGAGAGTATACCTGCTACATGGAGCATGGAAGTTTCAGGAGTGTCACTTTGATTCCTCTGCAACATCATCAAAACTTGATTCAACTGGTTCTGTAGTTGATCCATTCTAGCATAGACAAGTGCCTCATTTGGTGCAGAATTGGATGAAGCTTCAAGTAGACTTTACTGAGAGGTAATTGGATCTCCACTACTTGGAATGTCACCAGTAACCATGTTGACTGTTCTTGGCCTATTGTTTAGTTAAGTCCTTTGGGATGGGGGTAAGTACTTCTTGTACAAGGGGTGTCCTACTAGATATCCAAGCAACTTGAAACATTCTTCTTTTGAATGTCCCTCTTTCTTACAATAACCACACAAAATTCCTTTCCCAAAGGTGTTCCTCCTGTCAGACTAAGTGTTTGGCAGAGTGTTTGGTTGATTGGGATTGTTGTTTCTTTGAGATGAATTGTATGATGGTGAGTAGGAACTTCTATAGGTGTTTAGTGTAATGGGAATGTTGGAGTGTTGTTTTTGAGTTTCTCTTTGTTTTTCCTCTTGTTTTAGCATGCTATAAGCTTTAGCAGTTGTAGGTAAGGGTTGCATCAACAAAATTTGACCCCTGATGTTTGTGTAACACTGATCCAATCCCATTAAAAACTGTATCAATCTTTTCCTTTGCTCCCTCTCACCATTCTCTTTCTCATTATCATATACACATTTACAACTACAAGCATATGGTGCTTCAATAGCATCCAGTTCATCCCATAATCCCTTGAGTTTATGATAGTAAATTTCAATTTTGCAATTTGACTGCTTAAGATCAACTATACATTTGTAAGTTGATAGATCATATGCCCATCCATTTGTGAAAAGTGTTCATGTAGTTCATTCTATAAGGTATATGCAGAGTTGATGAATGTGAGATTATTACCTATCTATTCAGAGACAGTATTGAGTATCTATGAAATCAGCATGTCATTGGCTCTTTTCTAATAAGTCCTAAGATTAGAAGATGCACTTGGTTCCTTATATTCTCCATTGACCAATCTAAACTTGTTTTTAGCACTCAAAGCAATTAACATTGACCTTCTCCATGTACTCATCTAAGAAGCTTTTTGGAAATCAGTAAGAGGCCTGAATGATCATTAGGATGAAAGTAGAGTAAATGATAGGGTGAATTAATGTCATTCATGTCTACTGAGTTATTTGTTGAATTTGATTGAGAACTTTGTGTTTGAGTCACCATTGTTATAGGTTGAAACTGATGGTTTTGATAGCTTAAAGGTTTTATAATGGTGGATTATAACAACTGTTGTAACTATTTGTAACTGATTGTAAAAACAGAGAAGAAATAGAGTAATTGAATGAATTTTGATAGATTGAAGAGATTTTGTGTGGAATGTGGTGGTTGTTTGAATGATTGTGATTGATTATGGTGGTGAGAGTAGTTGTTATCGATTGAAAATGGTGATTTTGAGTCGAAAAGTTTTGGTAAGAAAATCAGTTACGGTGGTGAATTCAGTTATTATGGCCGGAAAAAGTTGTTACGGTTGTTAGGAGCAGTTATTCACCACAATTCATCGTGGTGCTGCTCTGATACCATATAAAGAAACATAATGGCACAACTGTGTGTATTATTAATGAGTAAAAGTGAGTTACAAGAACTAACTAAAACTGATACAGAGGGGAACTATTTATACTATGCTACTGTTACATCAAACTGAAAAGTAAATAGACTACATGCTAATCTACACTACCATACTATGGACTACATTACATTACAATGTATCATACTCTTCATAAGAAGCATCCTTGACTTGTGAGTTGGTGTAGGAGTGTTTGGTTATCTGTGTACTGCATTAATAATGTGTTTGGATAACTATACTACATCAGTAGATAACGAACATAACTCGTAATACATTGTCAAGAAATGAAATATTGAGACTTCTAGACATACCAAGAAAGCCACCATAGAAACTAGGTAAAGACTGTTGATTTTTAGCATACATAACAATTATAATCTAAACAAATCATCAAAGCACGTAATAGCGGAAGCGATAACAAATCATATAATAACATGCATATAATTAACCGGGTCGGGTTACATACCTTTGGATTCTCGCGAGCACAAGAATCGTTCTTGATTACCTTTGTTCTTGATCAAATCCCTAATTAGGGTTTATGATTGGATCAATGAATAACCCCTTACCTTTTTGTTATTCGATCCAAGATATTAACTATAGTGAGTTAATACCTCGTTCTTGTACACACGTACTATAACCGAATTAATGCTTATGCTAGTAAATAAAACACAAACAATTTTGTTTTGGAAAAACAAAATCCAAAACCCTTGAAGTGGGGTATTACGGCCAGCAACAGAAAAAGGAAAAAGAAAACAAAGTTATAGGATTTATAGCAAGTGCACAAAAGTCTTTCCACAAATAACCTAAGCCCTTGTTTATATAGCCTTGATAACTTGGAGGACAGTTGGTATGGGATTGGGTTTCCAAAAGCCCAATCGATCAGCTTATTAACCCAAAAGGGCTTCGGAACCTTTCGGACTTATTTTTTTATTTAGTCCGTACTTGTAATTTTTAACGATCGTTAGTCAATTCCTCGTTAATACTATACTTCCATTAAACATTTATTTTGTGTTTTAATAATTAAATATATAACGTTTTTATATATATTAATTATTGTCCATTAATTTCCTTCATTCGTTTGTGTGCAATCCCGAGGTCTCGAGTTACGATCCTAACAAACATCTACTTAATTTATGTCATAAAAACTAACAGCTACTACTTAGACATATCTCTTAATTGTGTGATCAAATGGTTAGCGTCTAGCTATTACGTCGATGACCTCTAGTACAATCTTGAGTAAGGTCTCCTGGACAATAACCTTTTAATGATTCATATTAGTATTATACTTTTGTTTTAATACATGTTAATAAGGATTGGATCTTTGTCATTCCTTAATAATGATCTGTTTCTCTGTTTTATCTGATTGAGCAAGAGTACCAAATCTTCTGAAGTATTTCCATAAAATCTTGGTGTGGACACACATTCATCTGTACCAATCCCCACGAGGGACCCAGTTGTATTAACTTCAAAACGATTTGGAAGGAACAAATCCTTATTGACTATAAGCACAAAACTTATGGAATTTTGCAACACTTATGAAAACAATCCGTTAACTCACAGTTAGTTCAGCGTTATTTGCTTCCCAACAGAAATGCACTAGATCATGACAGTTTCCTGGTATCTAAAGTTGAGGTTTAACTATTTTAGGATTTGACTTAATGACAAACGATCCATAAAGTACAATCATATAGTTGGGATAATAGTCCTATATTCAATTCATGATATCACCTAAAATTTGGCATGTAATTACATCAATATACTTTCAAGTATATCCGACCACAATTTAGATTTGTCTTAATTTAATAATATTCTCATATCATTAATTGACAACGGACATTTAGAATAATTCATTTATTCAAGGATTTAAAACATGTAAAATAGGATGCAAAATTAAATAACAAAAATAAACATAACCAATATTTTATTTCATCAAATAATAATGTTTACAATATCCTTTATCCAAATACTAATCACAGGTATGCATGAAACTACTAGCTAATTGAAGTCCAATTCCATTGGCAAGATCAGTAACCTTTCCTCTAGGTAAAGCCTTAGTGAAAGGATCAGCTAAGTTATCATCTGTGTGAACTTTTAATATTTTGATTTCACACTCTGACTTGTTCTCGAACGTAGTGTTATCTCCGTATGAAAATGTCTGGCGCCTTTAATAACTACTAGAATCATTGGCGAATATGATTGCAGCAGAATTGTCACAATACATATTAATAGGCTTTTTTTATTGAAGGCATCACTCCAAGATCTCCAACAAATTTCCTAATCCAAACAGCCTCCATAGCAGCTTCTGAAGCAGCCATGTATTCAGCTTGTGTTGCAGACATCACAATCGTTGTCTGCTTCTTGCTCTTCCAGTCTACTGCTCCTCCATTGACGACAAAGACATAACCCGTCTGAGACTTCGTATCATCTTTTATCACATTGCAGGAACGCATCACAGAACATTAAGTTCTGTTATGGTTTCCCTCCATAAACTAAAAACCATATTCTTGTATTCCCCCTCAGATACTTTAGAATATGTTTAACAGCAACCCAGTTGAGATTCCCTGGATTCTGTTGATATCGACTGACCAAGTTTTGAGCAAACGCCACATCTGGCCTTGTGCATCTAACAGTATACATAATAGATCCTACAGCCGAAGCATAAGGTACTTTTTCATGTAAGCCACCTCTTCAGGTGTTGAAGCACACATCTCATTACTTAATTCATGTTTCACTTCCATTGGCAAATATACTTTCTTAGAGTTATGCATATTGAATTTCTTCAATATTTTGTCAATGTAAGCACTTTGACTAAGTCCAATTAACCGCTTAGATCTATCTCTACAGATTTTAATTCCCAGAATGTTGCGCTTCTCACTAAATCTTCATAGTAACAACACTTTCCAAGATAATACTTAATTCCTTAAGTCTTGGAATCGTTGTTTCCCTGATTAATATGTCATCAACATATAGGATCATGATTTTACTACATTACTCCTCACTGCTTTGCGTTATACCACATGGCTCATCTTCGATTTTGAGTAAAATCCAAACTTCTTGATTTCCTTATCAAATCGTTTATTCCATTGACGTGATGCTTGCTTCAAACTAGGGGTGTTAACGATCCGAGTCGAGTCGAGTTTCAGCCTAAACGAGCTAGGCTCGTTTAATAACTACTCGGCTCGAGCTCGAATAAACTTTTAATTTTTTTAACTTTTATACTAATCGGCTTATTTATTAACTCGAGCTCGAGCTCGAAAAAGCTCGTTTGCGATTACAAAAATAGTTCTAAAGCTCAAACTAATTTTTTTATAACTTATGATAAACATTAATTTGCATTAAAAATGCAAGAGAGTACAATATTGGTACTTGAATTTTTTAAACTTACAAGTTAGATGTAATCTATGAAAATGAAAATGGGTCTTTGTTTTATAGGGACTCATATCTCTCCACTTTCTTATCTTTTTCAATGTGGGATAGTTAAATTTGCTTTTATACTTATAACTCTTAATCAAAGGTATAATATACGTTCTTTATGACAAATTTACCAACTAAACTAATTAACAATGTTAAAACACTTAATCTTACAATCATAAGTTAATACCTAATGTAATTAAACAAGTTATTAAGATTTACAAAAAACATCTAATGAAAAAAGAAAGATAACGTAACAAACATAAGAGCTATTATTTAAAACATGCATATTCTTATATCAATTATAAATCCTTAGTATACGTATTTTACTTTTTTATATGCAGAGTGTCAGAAAGAATATAGTAACACAAACATTTTGTATTTTCATCGGTTAATTTTAAACTTTTGAACTTCATTGTGATTTCTTTTATTTTGAATGTTTTTTTTGGCTCTGTCATGGTAGTTTATTGTATATGCTTACGTTAGATGAAACTTGTAGATGATGATTTTGTTGTTGTGGTTGTACAAAATCTATTTGGGGGTTCTAATTAACCGAATTTTTTTATGTTTTTTATACGTTTTGGTTGTCCACGAATCTAAATAACTTATGAATGGTTGAAGCAATCTTGTAAACTAACTTATTGTGGATTTCAATCATATTTGATCATTTGTGGATTTTATCCCAGCGGCTGGAACCATGTTGTGCTCCCAAAGTCGAACTAATGCGGGATTATAATATGCCAACTCTCAATGTCCGATCAGATATACCTCCTAGCTATATTATCTGTCACTTTTAAAGATCCCTTAAAGGTTAAGGAGTTCTAAAATTAAATAAGACCATTAGGGCAATGTATTGAACAAATTATACTACGCCATCCAGAAACACTTAGCCTTGAATTGAGGAATTCTCTCCTACCACCCCCACCAATTTCCAGAGGTGTTGAGGAGTTGGTTTAGTTGTCATTTTTAGAAGATAATGCTGGACCATAGTTTATCAAAGTCTACAGGTCAAAAGGATTCTTTGTTGTTGTTGATTTAGGCAGGAGTCTCATGATATAACCATTTGAGTAAGACTTGTGTATATTTGATCTGTAAAACATTTAGACTATTATTATTGGTTCTGTAAGTCAAAACGATTATCAATGATAACATGTATTCCAAGAAAAACATCCTAATATCTATGTGATCATTTGTCCAAATAATTATGTTCTTTGTGTGCTTGCATAACCTTAAATTCTATATTGCTTTTCTTAGTGGTTATGTATTGGAAAGTGCTCATATCATAGTAACTTTGTTATTTATATGTTAATCTATGCACATCATACGAGATACCTTTAGGATGTTTTCCGTCGCGTTCTTCGTGTTAATAAATGTTATTTAGCCATTAAATCTCAATAATTTGATATGTGGCAATCATAACCGCCACCTTTGTTACTTGCTTAAACAATTAAATAACACTCGATTGTAACCAAGTCTCGTGGGACGACCTTGACTTACCAATCCCTAACTACACATGATAAGTGTATACTTACTCGAATGTGTTCTTAGTTAACGAGAACTTTAAAGCTTCACGCGAACCTAACAACTCTCGTGACAATTGAGGGTACTATTTTAGTTTATACGAGAATGTCTGCCTACGACTTGCGACGAGTTTCTCAACATGTGTTTATTTATGACGCTATGAATTTGCATAGAATTTGTTTGGTTCTATGTAATTTCTTTATCAAGAAAGAAACAAATATGGACTCATGTCATTTATCTTAACCGTCTAAATGTATGTGTTACCTAGTCAAAAAACAATCTCACCTCTCAACTTACTAAATGTTTAGTCATTTAATAATGTATATTTAATGTTAAGTTGAAACCATTTTTAGTGTAATTTAATTATAGGTAAGATTATTTTCTTGATCCTCATCGAATATGCGGTTCACCATCTTAAAATATAACTTTAAGTATCAATTTTTCATTATAATTTCTAACTTAAACAACTTAAATCAATACTAATAAGATTAAAAGTAATTTTGTAAGTAGTTAATAACAACAACATAAAACTTGTTCACTAGTAGTAACTTGTTGAGAATTTAAAGTATGATCACTATTTTTAAAAACTGATATTAAATAAAAAGTCTTCAAAAGCTTTAAGTGGAGTGCCACTTGTGACACTATATGTTCTTTACTATCGTTTACCGTTGAGCCAAACTAAGATTGTAAATATATTTTGGTTTGTTTAATACTTAAATCTTTTTTGTTATAGATTGATTTGTTTAATAATATAATTGTGGTATATCTACGATAAAATTATCTTAGTAGTTGTAAACATATAGTCAAATGACACAATTAATATAAACAAATATTAACAAATTGTAACTAAACATAAATATACTTAATTTATATATATATATATATATGATATAGTAATTTTTTGAATACATAATTTAATAAATCTTAGAAGTATAGTAATTATTCGTTGATAATATTCTTACTTGTAGTGTGTTTACATGATAGGTTAATGGGAAAAAAATTTGCATCTCACATTGAAAGAGAGACATAAATGAAAAAAGGATGGAGGGCTATAAAAGTAAAAGACCAAGTAAATAATGAATATAAACCTGAAGTGTCAACTTTATTACTATTGATGCATGATATATTTTTAGTTATACTATTAAGTTTAAATTATTTTATGAACACTTATAGAAACATCTAAAGTATAATATTTTAAAAACTAGTTGTTTGGCTCGATTAGCTCGTTAAGCTCGTTCGACTCGACTAGCTCGTTTAGCTCGTTCGACTCGAATAACTAAACGAGCTTTCGAACGAGTCGAGCTAAGTATTAGATTTAAAAGCTCGACTCGTGAAACTAATCGAACATAATTGTTTGTTTGAACTCGACTCGAGCTAGATAATTTTCAAGCTCGACTCGAGATAAACGAACTCGAGCTCGAGTAGCTCGTTAAAAGCTCGACTCGTTAACACCCCTAACTCCAAGCTTGAAAAGCAATTCGTAATTTTTCCATACTTTCTTCAAGAGGAGTTTGATGAATGACGGGATGTTGCGGG
>BQNB010016919.1:0-64652 GCA_026074375.1 Tanacetum coccineum | reverse complement strand
TCATTGACAAGCAATCTGGTCGACCTTCTGGATCTCTTCCGAGCAACACTCAACCAAACCCACGAGGAAACAACTCTAAAGCCTATCAACCACCGCAATCTCGTAATGAGCATGTGAATGCCGTATTCATAAGAAGTGGTAAATCCTATGATCCACCATTTAGCCTAAATGACCAACATAATGAAACTCCCATTAGCTTTGATAGTGATGATGAAGACGAAGAACCTATAATACAACCAAAAACTCAACCTCTGAAACCTATTAAAGAAACTCCAATACCAAAACCTTAGAAACCAAAAGTCCCGTATCCTCAACGCCTAAGGAAAGAAAATGGAAGCCCAATACGGAAAATTCCTCGACATGATCCGAGCCATCCGAATCAAAGTACCTCTTGTCAACGTCTTAGCCGGAATGCCTAACTATGGCAAATTTCTCAAAGAACTCATAAGCAATAAACATAAGATCGAATAAATTTCAGCTGCTTTCTTGAGCGATGAAAGTTCAGCAATGATCCAAAATAAAGTTCCATCCAAACTCGAAGACCCTGTAAGTTTTCTTATTTCATGCAACTTCAACAAAAATTTCTCCTGCAATGCCCTAACCGACCTTGATGCTATCATTAATCTCATGTCGTATTCCTTATACGCGAAACTATCTCTCAAAACTCTTAAACCTACCAAAATGAGCGTAAGAATAGCCGACAAATCATTCTAATACTCTGTTGGGATAGCTGAAAATATGCTTATCGAAGTTGGTAAATTCACCTTCCCTGCTGATTTCATTATTCTCGAAATGAAAGAAGATAGCAAAGTTCCTCTCATCTTGGGACGACCCTTTCTTCACACTGCTAATGCAGTTATTCGAGTTAAACAGAAACAACTCAATCTTGGAGTTAGGACTGAACGAATGATCTTTAATATCGACTCTGCCATTAAACACTCTTATTCGAACGATGATACATGTTTCAGTATTGACGTCATTGACAAAATCTTAGAAGAAGATTTCGATGCTCTTCTCGACGAAGGTAGTAAAATCCTCCATTCCATCGAAGGAACCATCCTTGAAGAAAAACTCTTTGCTGAATTTGATGAATTCATGGCAATGACTGCCGATGAAAATTCTGAGTCCGAATCTGACACCGAAGAACCACCATTCGAAAAAATCACCTTTAACACCGATTACAAGATCAAAACATCTATTGAAGAACCTCTTACAGATCTAGAACTCAAACCTCTTCCTCATAATTTGGAATATGTATTATTAGAAGAACCCTCTTTTCTTCCTGTGATCATATCATCTCAGCTCTCTGCACAAAACAAAAGCAAACTTGTATCTATCCTTAAAAAACCTAAAGAAGCGTTTGCATGGAAAACAACAGACATTCCTGGTATCTGCCAATCATTCTGTAAACACAAGATACAACTTCTGGATGATAAGAAGCCAGTTGTCCAAAAACAAAGAAGGTTAAATCTAAACATGCAAGAAGTTGTTAAGAAAGTAATCGTGAAACTCTTAGATACCGGTATTATTTATCCAATTGCCGATAGTCCTTGGGTTAGTCATATTCAATGTGTACCAAAGAAAGGCAGTATTACAGTAGTCACAAATGAAAATGATTAACTTGAACCAACAAGAACCATTACGGGTTGGCGAGTATGCATCGATTATTGTAAACTCAATGAAGCAACCGCTAAAGATCATTTCCCTTTGCTGTTTATGGATCAAATGTTGGAAAGACTCACAGGAAATAAATAATTTTGTTTCCTTGATGGGTTTCCAGATATTTCTAAATTCCTATCGATCCCATGGACCAAGAGAAAACAACATTCACCTGCCCCTTCGGAATATACGCTTATAGACGAATGCCTTTCGGGCTATCTAATGCTCCAGCTACATTCCAAAGATGCATGCTGGCAATCTTTCACGACATGATTGAAGAATCAATCGAAGTATTCATGGATGACTTCTCCATCTTTGGAAACTCTTTCGACAAATGCCTAAACAACCTCGATAAAATGCTCCAGCATTGCAAAAATGCTCTTCTTGTCCTTAATTGGGAAAAATGTCACTTCATGGTCAAAGAAGGAATTATGCTTGGACATAAGGTGTCTGGCGCAGGACTTGAGGTCGACAAAGCAAAGATTGACGTAATCTCAAAACTTCCACCCCCTACCAATATCAAAGGTGTTAGAAGCTTTCTTGGACATGCCGGTTTTTACTGACGATTAATAACATATTTCTCAAAAATTGCCCGACCTCTTACTAAGCTGCTTGAAAAGGACACTTCGTTTGAATTCGATGATGAATGTCAAAAAGTATTCGAATTATTAAAAGAGAAACTCACATGTGCTCTTGTGATCGTAAGCCCAAACTGGAATCTTCCGTTTGAACTTATGTGTGATGCAAGTGATTTCGCAGTCGGAGCTTTCTTAGGTAGAAAATATGGTAAAAACTTTCATCCAATCTATTTCGCAAGCAAAACTCTCAACCTAGCTCAATAAAAAAAACACCATAACCGAGAAAGAACTTATGGCTGTAGTTTTTGTATTTGACAAATTTAGATCCTATCTGGTGCTATCAAAAACTATTGTTGACATTGATCACTCAGCTATTAAACATCTGTTTAAAAAAAAGATGCAAAACCCCGTCTTATTCGATGGATTATACTCCTACAAGAATTTGATATAGAAATCCAAGACAGAAAAGGAACAGAAAATGTTGCTACAGACCACTTATCTCGAATTGCAATCACGAGACAAGTGATGACAGTAAAGTTAATGATAACTTTCCTGGAGAAACCCTTATGGAAATCAACACCAGAGATGAACCATGGTTCGCAGACTTTGTAAACTATTTGGTGGGTGATATTATACCAAAAGGGATGACGTATCAATAAAATAATAAATTCTTCTTTGACCTCAAACACTACTTTTGGGAACAACCCTATCTTTTCAAAGTATGTTCTGACGGCATGATTAGACGATGTGTCTATGGACCAGAAACTCGTACAATTTTAGATCAATGTCACCCCGGACCTACCGGTGGACATTATGGACCAAACGTAACCGCTAAAAAGGTCCTAGATGCGGGATTTTACTGGCCAACAAGCATAAAAGATGCTCATACTCTAGTTGACCTTTGCGAAGCATGCCAAAAGACGGGAAATATATCAAAACGTGATGGGATGCCCTTAACTAACATTCAAGTATGTGAAATTTTTGATGTATAGGGTATTGACTTTATGGGACCATTCCCAAAATCATATAAGTATGAATACATTCTTGTCGTTGTCGATTACATATTTAAATGGGCCAAAGCTCAAGCTTTACCAACCAGTGATGCCCGAGTGGATATTACTTTCTTAAAGCAACTATTCTGCCATTTCAAAATGCCTAAAGCTCTAATCAGTGACCAAGGTACTCACTTCTGAAACAAAATGATGGAAAAGACCATAAAAAATATGGAGTTAGTTACCGTTTCTCTACATCATACCACCCTCAAACAAGTGGTCAAGTTGAAAACACAAATAGAGCCCTTAAAAGAATTCTTGAAAAGACTGTTAAAGACAATCCTGCTATTTGGTTAAGAAAACTTGATGACGATCTGTGGGATTTTCGCACTACCTACAAAACACCTACTGGTGCCACACCCTACAAACTAATATATGGAAAGAATTGTCACCTACCATTTAAAATCGAACACCGTGCATACCGGGCACTTAAGAATTGCAATCCTGATCTGATCGCTGCTGGTGAGAAAAGAATGTTTCAGTTACACGAATTAGATGAACTTAGACACCAAGCCTATGAAAACTCTCGTCTATACAAGGCAAGAACCAAAGTCTGGCACGACAAAAAACTAAGAATGAGAAAAGAATTCAAACATGGAAATCACTCGAAGTATAAATTCAAACAGCCAAAACTCAGATCTCACTGGCTGGGACCATATGTAGTGAAACACCAGTATCTGTCCGAATATGTTGAACTATATGGAAAAGGTGGAAAGACGTTTATTGTTAACGGCCATCGACTTAAGCTATATCATAAAGAAGAAGATTATATTGACCAAAGGGAAGCAGTCACTCCCTTCTTTCCCAATGAATGAACTCCAGAAGCAAGAGTCTATCTAATGACTCTCTTAAAAAAATTATGCGCTTCTCGGGAGGCAACCCGTGCTTTACTTATGTGTGGAGGAGTCTGTCCTCCACTCGTATCCTTTATTTATTTTCTAAAAATAATAATAATAATAAATAAAAAAATATATATATATATATATATATATATATATATATAATATTCATATATAGTACATTCAAAGAACTAAAGCTTAAGTTTTTGGCACATGAAGATTTATATGCTATTCTCCCTCACATACATATCAAGTTTCAGCGGCCTTCGGTCATGGTTTAATCAGTTACGAGTAAAAGCCATATTGGTAGCTATACTAGATTTTGTAATTAAAAATTTATTCCTTCCACAAAAAATATAAACCATATATGAGTGATCCGGAGGTGAAGTAAAATCAAACACATTCCCCTTGAAGGTCTCAGTTATTTCAATGCCTGAAAAGCTTATCTAAAACAAGTAAACAATTGCTAATATACAATTTTCTCCTATCTTAAACATATGATCGTATTTATCGCTTTTGGATTGCTTGAAGGGCAACCGATAGCTAAAGAGTGGAAGATTTGATTAACCCCTAATTATACATGTTGTCGGTTGCTTATTTCTATACATATTTATCGATTTGCTCGATGAACTTTCATTTTAAATACAATGAAATGCTTGCAGTTCACTTGAACACAATCCTAAGCTCTAAAAAACGCAATATCAGTACTTAATACACTTCAAAGCAAGTACAAAGAAAACTAAAGTCTCAGCTGAAAAGTGCAAACGTACGCCGCACTTAACCATTTTGTACGCGCCGCCACTTATCCCTAAAGCCTTAAAGAATTAAAGGGCTGGTCAAAATAGTGCATTAACACACCAAGTACGCTGCACTTACAAAATTATGCGCCGCACTTACCATCTGGCTACACAAAATAAATGAAGACAATAAATACTATCGCACACACTTTAATGCAATGAGTGGCGAGAAGAGCAGAGGGGCGAGGGTTGTCGCCGAACTTTACCCCGATATTCACCTATTAATAGTGGCGAATTTTCACCACAACTCACTCATTCTTACACACTTCTCTCATCTCATACACAATCCCTTTTTTCTTATGATGTCCTAAACTATGTCCAAACTCTTTCCCTAGCATAAAACACAATTTACACACAGACATTTTAAAGATTCAAGATCAAACAACCAGAGAACAAATTTGAAGAATATCATCTTAGTTTATTGAGAATAATATATGATATCATTATGGAATGCTTCTATGTATGTAATCTACATAGCAATGAGAGGCGAATTCTCTCATGACTACGCGATGGAAGTAGATAATGAGAAAATGTTTGGTAGGATTGTGATCTCACATCTCAACTAGTTTCAACCTCTATTATATCTTTTTGTTGTTTGCTGTTTAATCGTAAATATTATATAATCCTTGGCAGTAAGGTCAAAAAACCCGTTACGATCTATATTAATAGATTGTATATGGTCTTTATCTCTGTTCCAAAATATCAACTTTTATGTAATTGTTAAACAAATGCTTTGATATAATAATAACTGGTTTGAGATACGAAAAACTTGTGATAGTTATGGATCGTTTTATACCAGGTTGTTTAGACCTATCAAGGATCATGAAACGAAGACAATAACACAGCGAAGTTAAACAATAAAGAACTACAATTTTATTCCACAAGGTTTTATATATCATCAAAGTTTTCCACCTAGCACTGAATATAATTTATCAAATAATACATGTACCTATCTCAAACATAAAGACATCAAGGAAAACCTTATTACCTTGAGCTACACCACACCACAATAGACGCTACATTCTATCTTGTGATACACACAATAGCATGGTTTTTTCTTTTGGTGTACAACTAAACACATTCTGGAACCTCCTTTTTATAACATAAGGAGCGAGAAGGAAATAAACATTAACAACTAATCATTTAATCTTAAGAATATCTTCTGTTATCTATTATCTCTTAATGAGATATTCTAGAATCTTAATATCTCCTACATCTTGAGTAAATTTCGTTTAATGACATTTTATCCTTTTTGTTTCATACTGTTTCTTTTGTCTTATCAAATCTATAATGCCTAACAATCTTCCCTTATTCTTGAATATACAAAACAAAACATTCTTGTACAAACTTCACATCATTAACCTATGAAGATCAAAGCTATCCCCTGAATAAGATCATAGACCCCTAATGAAACTACAAACTTCCCCTTAAATAGAGTTTCCTTTGTACCATGCTCCGTACCAAGATCATAAAGTTGACCTAAATGTGACCTATAACGCTTATCCGCCTTTTTGAGCCTCAATCAAAATAGGGAACTCTAAGTAATGCAACTTTGATATGACTACCATAAACTACTATCAACACTTCTAATCCGAGTCTCCAACAGACTCAAATTACCCTCCATGACACCCCTTAAGATACAATGGAATCTGACTATAGAAACACTTAAACTACAGTAGTTAATCGAGTGCCGCTAGCGGCGCTCTAGTACAAAAACCTTCACTATTGGTTCATGTAAATTGGGTTTACCACAAGAATAAATATGCTTCCTCCCTTAAATCAATGTGTTAACCAATATATGAATCGTTTTTTTCAGTAACTCTATGTAATGATCACTGATGAAGAAAACTAAGTATTACCAATTTAATGCTAAAGTAGAACAACCCAAACTTGTGTCTTATATCTTGTACTATCCATGTGACTTTGAACTTATAAATAAATCTGTGAAATATAAGTAGATCATAATCTCTTTGTCAAAATCCTCAACTTTTGTAAGACACTGAGCACAACAACGTAACTCCTTATGGTGATAGCAAAGACCTATTGCTAGATTTGACAAGTCTTCGTCACAACATTGTAAAGCACAAATAAGTTATCTCCTGCTAAAAGATATAATAAGAACACAAACCTAAGTAATTCCACTTCACCGTCAAATAAGTGATAAATAACCATCTTCGTAATCAATTCTTTAATGACGATCACATGAATCATATAGCTTCCAAGTTAAATCATGAATATGCTTTTGAAGCTTCCATAGCTTATAATCTGTATTTGGTTCAAATACTCTCTTCAACTCAACCCATATCTCTCTTTCTTTGATCATCTTTGTTTCTGTTCATAGAACTTATCTTTTTTTTTTAACCAAACTCTTATAGCATCACAAATCATCCCTATCTGAAAGCTTTTAGCAAATCATCAAGAGTAGTGAGTACCATAGTAAGTATTCCAACCTCTGATGAGACCTTCTAGTACTTGGGTCCTAGTGCCTTCAATGTAAATCCTCCGTCAATTATTGGATACTTAAGTTTGGTAAAGCTTCAACATACATCCCTTGCTCTAGCACTATAATCACATTTGTTGTAGCACTTCTATGTGATATTTTTCTCTTCTTTATCTTTTGGTTCTTTCAGCTAGTTTGAGCTTTCACCAATCTTTTGTCTCTTTGAACTTTCTTGATCAAGTTCTTCTTTTGCATCTCTTTTTGAACTTCCAGCTGCTAACTCAGGAATTACCCTTTCAATTTCACTCTCTATTGAAAAAAATATGTGTACCCTCCTCATTGTTGTTTTAAACAAATTCTTGATCTCATCAAAAGAATAACCTTTCAACTGCTGAAGTGTATAACCTCCTATGTGCTTGATATAATTAGACATATAGGTCCTCTGTTGAGCCTGTGTGAGTGGCTTATTCCTTATTTCTTCAGCTCTTTTTGTAGCATAATACCTCTTTCTTTGATTGATAAGCTCTGCAAGCAATCTTGCTTGTTCAGCTTTAGTGTACTATTCTCTTTCCTCTTCTTGTAACCTCTGCACTAACTCTTCATCAGCTTCAACTCTAGCTTGAATATCATCCCATTCTTCAATATTAAAAGAGCTAGCTGCTTCATGTACACTGGCAATCCTCTGCCTCTCTTCTTCCTCAAGTTCAGCTTGTAATCTCACAGCTGCTTCATAACCTAGTCTTTCTTGTTCTTACTGCAACTTTTTCTTGATCTATACAGCTTCAGGTTCATCTATTTTACCTTTACCTTTGTCTTTGGCAGTACTAACAACAACACTAGTAGTAGTAACTGCTGCACCAGTAGTAGAAACTGGCTTAGCAGTACTAATATCCTTCTCAGTAGTACTAACATCCTTAGCAGCATCAAGATCAAAAATCAAATTCCATATCATGCTCATTCCTCCCCTGAATCTATGCATCATGTTGTACCAATGAAATGGCAGGATCTTGATCAATTTCAGCTATCTTCCTCCCCTGTTTGGAAGGATCCTCCAAATCATCTTCAGCATTAGAAACAATAATTATGGCCCTTCTGAAAGCATGAGGCTGACTTAACTTAGTACACCAATATCTTGAATTGGCTTAGAATAGAGCAACACCATAATGTTAAGCTTGGTCTGCTTTAAGATCCTTGTATCCAAAGGCATATTTTCTCCACTTTCTTAGACAATATATTAACATAAAACCATCAAGTCATGAAGTGTCAAACAACCCTCATCACTTCCAAGTATGTTAACTCTTGGGAGAGGTGAATCTTGGGGCATGGTAGGGGTCTTATCAATGTTACCACTACCCTATCCTGCTTCTAAGCTAGTAACAGTAGGGGCAGCCCCTCTATATCTAACATCCACACCTGTGGAAGCAGCCTCATCTGCAACAGGGGTCTAAGTAAGAGATCTAGTCTAAGGAACCACAGATTCCTGTCTGGTTGTTCTCCTAGATGTTGGTGAAATTGGTGGTTATGAGGTGAATGGAACACACAGGGTGTGTGATGGGACTCAACTTGGTGTGTTGATCCTTCACCTTGAACAATTGGGCCCTGAACAATCATTGCAGGAAATAATAGAATGTTTTCCCCAGTATAACCCTTAGAAGCCCTCTCAGAATTGCTATAAAGTTTTGAGTGTGGGTAGGAGCAATATACAGGTCCTGTGTGAGTTTAAGCAGTCTCTTTAGCGTTGTTACAAAAGCACTTGAAATAAATCTTGGAATATCTTAAAAATTTGATGTATACTATCCACAGTTTATCACCGTAGACCAAACAAAAATTTAAATTACCTAATAGTGGCCAAGCAAATAATAAGCAGTTTGCTAATTGCTACTAGAATTGTTTCCTAAGAGGTATTTTCTCTATAGGATTTAAGACAATGTAGGATGGTAATGGATGAGAATCTCCAAAATTTTTTGAAGGGGAAAAGTTTCCTTTTTGAAAGTCAATTTTGTCAATAGTTGACACATACCACTACAAAGAAAGTTGTCAAAAATTACAGTATTGCAAAGAACAAAATACTATCAATATCTGCTAATTGGAGATGCCTCCGTAACTGATGCCGTCATAACAGATCCTTAACTAGTGCCATCTATAGTACAGTTAATATATTTTCACCATGAATCAAGTGTTTAGGCAGATGATTTTTGGCCAAAACTGTTTGATTAGAGAAACATAGAAGTAGGTTTGGATAGTAAACAGCATTACCTAAATGTGACTAGCATTGAGAAAATCACTACTATTTGGTGAAATTCTGACTTCCTTCTGGTTTGTTTAAGTAGGCGAACCATGTTTGTAGTTGTCACAAAATTCTAAATTCGCCATGTTGAGAAAATTTCGATTAGGGTTCTGGGTTATGTTCGTTTATGAGAGTAATTAGTTGGTTCTTGGCAAAGTCATTAAGATGATATAAGATACACTTAAAGGGGTTTTTGATTGACCGACAATAAAATTGTTTCTTTATTGTGAAGAAATCTTATAATTTAAAGAAAGATAAGGAATTATCCAATTTAAGGAAACCTATAAGCGAAGTAATTGGCGGAAATATCTCAACGCTATATTGAATTTAAGAAAATCCGTTATGCCCAAAACTTACTAGCCGTAATTCTAGCAGTACTAAGATATTGGCTAACTGTACAAATACTAAGTGCCCATCACGTACTAACTTTACCCAGGCAATATGAACTCCAAATTTTCTTTTCAAAACATTACTGCACTCATACTTTTGAAGGGAATTAAAGAGTGTACACGGAAGACACTTAATCATTCGTTGCATTTAATCCTTGTGTGGTAAGAACCAATGATTTTAGTATAAATACTATTTGTGATCAGATAGACTCATTAAAAGAGCCTTCTTGACAGGGTTTCCAGCTCAGTGGCAGGTGTTACCTCTAACATAAATGTATTAGATTCACGTTTGCTCGCTGTTCTCTAAACCAGATATCCGTAGACTTACACACTATGCAAATGATAAACCAAATGATAGAATGGTAAAAAGTGAGTTAGATCAGTTACTATCTGACTAACTAAGAGCCATCAATTCATGTTCAGTATAGCCTATGCCCAGATGCTTTATTAGGCACACTGGCAGGCATAGGTTTGATTTTAAGAAATAGGTTTTAAAAGACTTCCCAACTCAGGTGTAAACTTAGCATTAACCCTTGTCAAGTTATCCCTAAATCCTCTCCATTATTAATCAGCAACTTTTCCTCTAACAAACTTCACAAATGGTATCACCAAATCCAACCATACAACTTTACTTATCCTGCAAGTGTTAGTCCAAAACCAAGAAAACACAATCCAAAGCATTTTATTCTTAACAATATTAATTATGACTAACAATTTTAACTAGCAGTATTAAGTATAACTAATAGTACCAGTTATACTTAGCAGTACTAATTGATACAACTAACAATACTAATCCTTTTCAAAACATTACAAAGACACAAAGAGATTAAAACTTTAAGAATTTAGCATTCCAATACTTACAACCAAGTACTGAAATCTTCTAACATCTAAGGCTTTTGTAAGTAAGTCTGCAAAATTGTTATCTGTGTGTATTTTAACCACTTGAATTAACTTTTTATTATTGCAGTCTCTTATAAAATGATGTCTAATCTCTATGTGTTTTGTTTTAAAGTGAAAAACAGGATTCTTAACAATACATATAGTACTGTTATTGTCAATATTAATCATGGTGTGCATAAAATTATACCCATAATCCAACATTTGATTCTGAATCCAGAGTACTTGTCCACAGCAACTAGCAGCAGCCACATATTCAGCTTCAGTAGAGGAAGTGGCAACCACAGTTTGCTTCTTGCACTGCCATGATATTAATCTGCACCCTAGGAACTGACAACCTCCTGTTGTAGACTTCCTATCTAAGCTTGCTCCAGTATAGTCACTATTAGAATATGCCACCAAATCAAAAGAAGAATCTCTAGGATACCAAAGGCCCAATTTAGGTTGGCCTTTTAGGTACCTAAAAATTCTTTTTACAACATGTAAGTGTGAAACCTTAGGTGTGACTTGGAATCTGGCACATGCACATACTACAAACATAATGTCTGGTCTAGATGATGTAAGATACATCAATGATCCAATCATTGACCTATAGAGATGAACATCAACATCATCACCATCTGAGTCCTTGAGCAAAGGCTTTTCTGTATCTATTGGGGTGCTAGCTGTCCTGACATCTGTGAAACTAAACTTCCTTAATATCTCAGCTACATATTTATCCTGACTGATAAATATCCCATCTTCTTTTTGCTTCACTTGCAATCCTAAGAAGAAAGTGAGTTCTCCCATAAAACTCATCTAAAACTTGTCATGCATCAGTTTCTCAAACCCAGTACATAACTTCTTCTTTGTAGAGCCAAAGATAATGTCATCCACATAGACCTGTAAAAGTAAAATATCCCCTTTTTGCTTTTTGATAAACAAGGTCTGATCTATCTTTCCTCTGTGAAACCCATTGTCCAATAAATACTTGGCCAAGGTTTCATACTAGGCTCTTGGAGCTTGATGCAAACAATAAAGTGCTTTCACCACCTTGTAGACTTTGTCTAGATAGTCAGGATCTTCAAACCCTGGAGGTTGACACACATATAACTCCTCTTTAATCCTACCATAAAGGAAAGCACTCTTCACATCCATCTGATACACCATAAATCCCATAAAGGAAGCATAAGCTAAGAACAACCTTATTGCCTCAATTCTTGCTACAGGGGCAAAAACTTCATCATAGTCTATGCCTTCTTATTGAGTATGTCCCTGTGCAACCAGCCTTGCTTTGTTTTGAATTACTATGCCTCTCTCATCTTTCTTGTTCCTAAAGATCTATTTTGTACCAATAGCCCTCTTACCCTTAGGCAAATCCACTAGTATCTAAACCTTTTATAGCTTAAACTGTAGAAGCTCTTCCTTCATTGCTTCTACCCAAGCTAGATTACTTAGAGCTTTGGCAATCCTTTTGGGTTCTTCCTGGGATAGGAAACAAGCAAACAGACAAGTATGAAGATCTTCATGAGTTTTCCCTTCATAAACAACACTAATAAACCCTTGTTTATTTGTCATTCTTCTTGTCTGTACACCAGACTGTGCATCACCAATCACATGATCAAGTGAATGATCTTTATGGATTCTTGTTTTTGCAGTAGAAGGAACTAGATATGTGGTAGTAATGTTGCTCATATCCACTTCTGTTTCATCACTAAAGAAATCAGCATGTGTGGCTTCAAGTGTAACATTATGTTCCAAAGAAATCAGGTCTGGTTCAGTATTAATACTTGGCTCAATAGTATGAACAACTTGAGTACTATTTTCAGGACTCTCTTGATCATCAATTCTACTTTCTTTACTTACACCATCATCATCCTTCTTTCCAACATCACCAGAAGGTTGTGGTTCATCATTACTAGCATTCTTTGTAGAAGAATCAAATAGTGAACCATCTTTCCATAGTGGCATCAAAATGTAGTCTTTGCTAGATTATGTCTCCTTGCTTAAATGACCTGCACCAATACTTTCTTCTATACCTACAAAATCATTAGAGTTTGTACCTGCAAAATCTGGCACATAATTCATTGATTTTGTTAGAATATCAATATCAAAGAGCCACTTTGGTCCATCACCTGGTATAATAGGCTTATCCTCCAAGAACCTAATATCAAGTCTTTTTTTTACTTCCTTGTCTATAGTTGTATACCCTAAATGCCTTCTCATTTCATAAGTATCCAACAAAAATCGCTTCATCGACTTTCCATCAAACTTGCCCAAATAATCTAAGGTATTAAGAATGGTAACATGACATCCAAATGGTCTCATGAAGCTTAAAGGTGTTCTACCTCTAAACACTTCATAAGGGGTCTTGTTATGAGGCTTGACTACTAATACCATATTCTGCACATAGCAAGCATTATTAACTACTTCAGCCCAAAATGTTGTAGGTAACTTAGAGTCAGCTAATATGGTTCTAGCAGCCTCAATTAATGTCCTATTTCTCCTTTCAGCAACACCATTTTGATGAGGAGTTCTAGCTATACTAAATTCCTTTTTAATGCCTTTCTTTTCACAAAACTCACCCATAACTCTATTTTTGAACTCTGTTCCATTGTCACATCTGATTATCTTTACTTTTTTATCAACTAGATTTTCTATCTCAGTTATAAAGCTCTTGAGAATGCCACTAGTTTCATCCTTAGTTGCTAAAAAGAAAATCCAAGTAAATCTGCTATAATCATCAGTAACAACTAGACAAAAATTCTTATTCCAATAAGCAGCTCAAAAAAATTTAGACCAAACAAGTCCATATGCAACATGAATAAAGGTTGAGTAATAGAGTTCTGAATCTTGGACTTACAAGAGGCTTTGTGTTGCTTTCCCTTAAGGCAAGCAACACAAGTTTGGTCATTTTCAAAATGTTTTGTAGGTAAACCTCTCACAAGATTTTCCTTAACAAGTTTATTAATAGTTTTAAAATTTACATGACCTAGCCTCCTATGCCATAGCATTGATTCATCAAGTGTGGCCTTTGCAACAAGACAAGTTAAACTCTCTTTAGGAACAATATTCTTCATATCAACACTGTACATATTGTTCTTTCTAGGAACTTTAAGTAAAACCTGACTTTCATCAGCTAACTTAAAGTCAGGAGACAGAACAAAACATCCAGTGTCAGTAAAAAGAACACTGTTCTTTTTGTCACACATCTGTGAAACACTAAAAAGGTTAAACTGTAACTCCTTGACAAAGTACACATCCTTAAAATCAAGCTTACCAGTTTTAAGAGTTCCTTTACCAGTAATTTTCCCTCCTTTGGCTCCTCCCCCAAAGGTAACATATCCTCTATCAAATTCCTTAAAGTCTGAGAGATAGGACATGTTCCCTGTCATGTGCCTTGAGCATCCACTGTCAACATAGCCTTGATCTTCTTTTTGTAGATGACCCTGCACATAAAAATAAGGAAATTAGTTTCCTTTGGGGACCCAAGCCATCACTGACTTGGATCTGCCTCGTGCATCAACATAATTATGTCTCTTCAAAGTAATTGATGCACTATTAAGTTTGGTAGGTCTCCAAACCCAACATGCTGAGGCCTTAACAACATTAACCTGATTTTCCCTAACAGCATTAACTACTGCTGAATTTGGCCTAGCAGTATTAACTGCTTTTGGCCTAGCAGTATAAAATTTTCCCTTAGCAGTATTAACTTTTTGGCTAAAATTTTTGTTAGTTAATGTTTAACTTGAAGACATCCTAAGCTCAAATAAAGCAATGATCAAGTACTTATACACTTCGGAAAGCAAGTACAAGAAAAGCTAAAGTCTCAAGCTGAAAAGTGCAAACGTGCGCCGCACTTACCATTTGTGCGCCGCACTTATCCCTAAAGTCAAAAGAATTAAAGGGCTGGTCAAAATAGTGCATTAACACACCAAGTACGCTGCACTTACAAAATTATGCGCCGCACTTACCATCTGGCTACACAAAAAAAATGAAGACAATAAATACTATCGCATCAACACTTTAAGTGCGCCGTACTTTCAAAATTGTGCGCCGCACTTTTACCCCAAATTCAGCCTATAAATAGTGGGCGAATTTTCACCACAACTCACTCATTCTTACACACTTCTCTCATCTCATACACAATCCCTTTTTTCTTATGATGTCCTAAACTTTCCTAACCTTTCCCTAATCCATAAAACACCATAAACACCATACCTTTTAAAGATTCAAGCTCAAACAACCAAGAACAAAGAAGAATATCATCTTAGTTTATTGAAATTATGAAAGTTCATATTGAATCATTCTATGTTATGAACTACATAGCCATGAGAGGCTAATTCTCTCATGACTACTCGATGAAGTTATGATAATGAATAAATGTTTGGTATGATTGTGATCTCATCAATCTCAAGCTTATGTTTCAACCCTATTATATCTTATCTTGTTAGGTTTGCTTATCAATCTTAGATTATATAATCGTATCAGTATAGGTAGAAAGACCCGTTACGATCTATATGTTAAAAGATTTGTCTATGGTCTTTATCGTCTGTGTCAAAAAATCCACTTTTGTAAATTGATAAACAAAATAAGCTTTGATATAATAAGTAACTGGATTGATAGAACTAAAACATGTGATAGTTCTTGGATCGTTTATAGCTCGAGGTTGTTTAGACCTGATCTAGGATCATGATAACGAAGACAATAACATGCAGCGGAATTAAACAATAAAGAACAACAATGTTATCGTCACAAGGTTTTATTATTCAAACGTTTCCACCAAGCCTGAATATTATTTGATCAGAATAATACAGTTACCTATCTCTAACAGTAATAGGGATCAAGGAAAACCTTGAGGCTACACCACACCACTATAGACGTCTACATCTCTATCTTGTGATACACACACACACATGTTTTTTCTTTTGTGTACACTAAACTACATGTCTGGAACCTCCTTTTATAACATAAGGAGCTACAAAGGAAGATAAACATTAGACAACTAAATCATTTAATCATTAAGGAATATCTTCTGTTATCTTTATCTTCTTAAGGAGATCTTCTAGAATCTTAATATTCTCCTACATCTTGTAGAATTCTTTAATGACGATTTTGATCCTTTTGTTTCATTACTTGTTTCTTTTGTCTCATCAAATCTATAATTCCTAACAATCTTCCCCTATTTGATGATGACAAAACAAACATGTTCTTGTACGAACTTCATCATAAAGCCTGATGAAATCAAAGCTTCCCCTGAAGTTGAGATCATGGATCTCCCTGAATGAAACAAACTTCCCCTTAAGTAGATTTCCTTTGTACCATGCCACACCAAGGATCTACAAGTTGCAACCTGTTAATATTTCTTCCCCTTTTTGTCATAATCCAATAGGGGACATATGAATATAAGCAACTTTGATCTTGACCACTACAAACCAATATCACACTTCTAATCCAAGCCTTCTAACTCCTCAAATTACCCACCATTAAGCACAATAAGAAAAATGAACTTGAGTAGTAGAAACTCACACTAGCAGTAGTAATAATGACTAGCAGTAGTAAAAACCTTCACCTCGATGATGCATGTAAATGGTTAAACATTTTAACAATAAGCTTCCCCTGAAACCCATATGTTAACCATTTCTTGAATTTTTAATTCTGTAAGCTCTATGTAATGATCACTGATGAAGAAAACTAAGTATTACCAATTTGATGTTGAAGTAGAACAACCCAAACTTGTGTCTTATATCTTGTACTATCCATGTGACTATAAATCTGTGAAATATAAGTAGATCACAATCTCTTTGTCAAAATCCTCATCTTCTATGAGACACTGAGCACAACAACGTAACTCCTTATAGTGATAGCAAAGACCTATTTCAACCTTGAAGATATCATCCTCAACACAAACAATGAGGTTGCTCTTCTATACCCAAAACACAATAACAAAGATCACTTCAAATGTGTTTTTGATTTCATTTCCAAATGTTGTCTTAGAAAACCATTCACCAGATCTCCAAACATGTATAAGGAATACCTAGCTAAGTTTTGGTACTACAGCAAAAAGGTCTTGAAAGCTCTAAAGGTTTTCTTCTCACCCTCACTGGTTGGTAACAATGGCGTAGTAAGGTAAACACCTTTAGGCATGCCATTTGTGCACATTTACCTCCCTCACTTCTAGCGAGTCTGTTTTGGCACAACCATCCAATGATATAGTGAGGCTATAGTCCCTGAAACAATTGGGTTTGGGAAGTAGTTCCAGCCAAATGGACTCTCAAAAAAGAAGGTATTTTCCTTTCCTAGGTAGATGTTACTAATGACATAGATCATCTAGTGTTTAAGAGGTAAAACTAAAGGCTTTGATCAGATCACCAACAAAGATGCCATTATTTTGTAAGTCTAGCAAATGGGATCAACATTGACTATGCCAATATCTTTTGGGAGACTTCATCATCAAACTGAACAAGAAACATAGGGAAAAGGTTGTACCATACACTAGATTTTTATCCGTATTGATGATGACAAATGAAGAAAGCTATTGGAGATTGAATATCACACTCTACCCCACTCAAATCTTCAGTGTCAACAATTAGGCATTGAAGCCCAACCACCTGAAGAACCCCCTTCACCTCCCACATGTTGGCTATATGCTCTGTAGATAAGCCAGTGGCGCTTAAAGCTCCTATGCCCTCTTCCAATGTTGAGAGAGTTCCCCAAGGCACAAAGCCTGGAGCTAAACCTGGACACAAGAAGCATTAACTTCTTCAAAATAACCCTCTGTGTCTAGTAAAGAGGCAACAAAAGTTGGGTCCTCTAAAGCACCCACCAGTTCCAAAACTGGCCATTCTAAGAAAAAAAAGAGTCCAGCTCGGCCATGGACTCAAACCCAAGCCACCTTCTAGTTTCTACACCTGTGAAGCAACTGGTGGCCCAACCTCTTTAGGGGCCACCAGTGAAGCAAGAACCAACCCTCAACTCAGTAATGGTATGTCAACATTTAATTTAAATAAGCCTATTTATTCAGCATCTTTCATTATTCACTCTGAGTCTGCATCAAGAAATGACACTTTAGCAGCTTCCACAGCTGAAGCTGATCCTGAAAATTTTGCTCCTAGTGATTTTGTACCTCAACAACAGGGTATGAATGAAGGAACAAAAAACACTTCATATGATCACTTATTTGCAGGTACTGACCCACATGTTCTTGCAGACCAAACCAAATCTATTAGTGAAGGGTTAGAAATTATCCTCACTCAACCTATAACAGGAAAAGGGGCTAGCTTGATTCCTAGACAAATTGAGGAAGAAACCTCCAGCATAATCAAGTCGAAAAATCTTACAAAGCTAGTTTCACATGTGCAACCTAGCTTCAAAGACCTAGACTCACCTGAAGATGATCCTGTCATTGTTGTGGATGATAGTGAAGAAGATGAGGATGATGAAGTTCATACTACTGAAAATGTTGAAACTAAAGATACTTCAGTTCCTAAATCCTCTTCTCCTAGGTCTTCTCAAGTTCAAGAGCTTACCAACTAAGTACTCATTCTTCAGTCTCAAAAGTACAAACTGGAACTTGAGAAGAATAAAGCTGAAGCTGCTTTCCTTAAAGCTCAACCCTCCTTTCCTAATGTGGAACAACTCAAAGAGCTAGTGGTAAAGTCCTTAAAAACTGAATTTTCAAATATTCTATCTGCTCATGACTTCAACAGCTCTTTACCAACTGAGCTAAAGGATCTTCCCTCCAAGTTTAATGACCTAACTGAAGAGGTAAAAGGGTTAAAGAATCAAGTTTACAACTTGGAAATTAAGCTCCCTGGAGAATTGAAAGAAATTCCCCTCAGACTGGAAGGTTTTACAAAGACTGTCACTAGTCTTACATTATAAGTTGCTCTACTGAAGACACTTTAGTAGGAACTGCCAGCTGAATTTCTTGCTGTGCCATCACAAGTTGAAATGGTTCAGGCTAAGCTGAAGACCTTGGATGCTCTTCCAAGTCTTCTCAACAAAGTCACAAATGCCTTGAATCAGTTTGCTCAGGCCATTACATCAAAGAAAACTAGGGGTAACAGTGATCCTTTAGCAGGCCAAGCTGGCACTCAACCTGCTGAGGGGGAGAAGAACACTAATCAAGCCACAATCTCCCAGCTTTTTCGAAGAAGAGCTGAAAAGAAACACCTGAACAAACAAAAACCAAAACCAACAACACCACCTACAACAACCACAATCGCGATCACAACCACACAACACAAATGCAATCTCTCTTTTCTCCCTAAAGGTCTAACCACATGGTTCTCTAAACTGAGGGGGAGCATATCAAGAAAGATAAGGGCAAAAAGGCTTTATCTTCAGAAGAGGCTGTGAAAGAGAGTACTGAAAGTGACTTTATTAATGATGAAACTCACCTATCTAGATCTATGGTCGAATCTTCTAGGATAAAGAAAGTAAAGAAGTTTGATTTTAAACACTGAAGATGGAAAGCCCATCCATATCAACTGAAGAACAAATCAATCAATCAACAAAAGAAGAATACAGGAAAGAACAAAGCTGAAGCAGCTTAACACGGAAAGTGAGAGGTTAAGAAAAGAAGAGTTGACATTGATATTCTTGATGTCTAAAGGTGGTGTACAAGAAGTACTTAACAATGACAAAGGTATACAATATGATAAGGATACTGGTAGTGTGGTGGGGTTGGTGTTGGTGTGATACTATTGGTAGGTGATGATAGTTTGTGTGGTGGTGTGGGTGTGTGGCGGGAAGGAGTTGTGACAAAAGCTTAATAGTAAGAAGCATTATCAAAAATCCAACCAACGAGTGATGTCTTGACCAAAAGGGTCCTAATAAAAACAACACTCAAAGTTACAGATGAGGATGGTACAAGTGAAGATTATTCCCAATTTGAAGAAGCCTAGTGATCACACAAAACCGACAAACAACCTTGGCGAATGGAGATTAGTGATGAAAGCAAGTCCCAACAAAACAGAAACGGAATGAGAAACAAACAAATAGGTACAAAGAACAATAGACTAATTACATCACATGACGAAACAGAACTGGGTAAAATTTTTAAAATAAACATGGATATTCCTTTAGAAAATAGGACCCTCTCAACAAATTAAATGATCTTTGGGCAGAACAATTAAGAAAAAAAAAAAAAATCATGGCTGATGACATCCCATGATATTATTAAAGCATACGAAAGGCTTAAGAGGTAAGGGGGTCATCAGTACAGTATGAAGAATCATTTTAACCTGGTAACTTGTGCTTAATGAACCTGTCCTAGTATGATATTAGTTTAACCCTCATTATCTACACAGACATGAGAAAAACAAAATGTAAAGAATAGAGGAAGATTTAATACCATTGATAGACTTTATATTATTTTATATATATTATCATGATATTTAAAACTATTTATAGATTCCGCTTTCTCAAGAAACAAGGACCATGTTATATACTTACAATATATACAGTACAAGAAAATCTAATCTTCTTATCTTCCTTTCTTCACAGACTTTAACCTAAGGTTTACATTGGCTGTATTGCGACATTATGCCAGGGGTATGACAAAATGAGGCCAAAAAACACAGCCAGACCTTTCAAGTTTCATCTTTTTCTGTTTTTCTTTTTTTTGCTTTCTTCTTTTGCAAGACCAAGTCACCTATACGCCCCAATGTGCAAAACACCACTCGAAGCAGATGGAGTAGTTCTCATTGAGACAAAAACTAAAGGGCAATAGAAATGTAATCATTATAGTAAAAAACTTTACATAAAAAATCTTTTGTAAAATGTTATTTGTAAAAATGCAATATTCGATGAAAGGTTATCAGTTTATGGTTGTTTTTTAAAAAAAACCATACAAATCACCACCCAAGAGACAGCCTCCCCCCGATAATGGAAATGGAGCATACTTCACCAATTGATATATAAAATATCCACAACACTATAAACCCGTTCCAATACCCCCTCCGTAATACACAACACTTAATATAAACCAAACACCCCACAAAAACAAACACAAACGCATCACGCACTACGGCGGGCACAAAAGTCACACCACAAATCAACACTTGCCCCCCGAAGGGTAGGATAGTTTAGGGTGATCCGATACACTCCCCTGAGCCCTTTAAGTATTCTTCAGCTGATATTTCAACCCAGCAGGCAGTAAAAGTTTCAGGATTACAGTCAGTTCATTTCCGGACATTTCATTTCAAAAAATCAAGTCAGTTTCACAAGCGCTCAAAGCAGCACTTTTGTTTTCACCATCACAAGTCATCAAATCACAAATTTCAGTTTCAATCAGGGTCATCCAATGCAAGGCAAGAGTCAAATTCAAGCTAAACCATCAGCAGTATTCGAATACATTCAAGTTTACATGAAGTTTATTCAGTCGATTCAGTTTCAAAAATTTCAGTTCAAGATCTGTTTCACAACAACAAACAGAAGCACAATTCTCATTATCATCAGTCAATCAAAGTTTCTTTGCAGCAGGAAGCAGGACATCAATTTCAGCTATATCATACATACCTCCAGCACAAAGTCAGGTCAGTTCTAAGTTTACAAGGTTTCAAAAAGAAAGATCGAAGTTCAGCCAAAACAAGAAGTCAAGTCAGCTTCAAAGTCACGAATTTACAGGGTCAAGAAGGGATCACTAAAGGTTCAGAGTTTCAAATTCGTAAATGCTTTCAGATCAAGATTTCAAGAAGTTTCACGTTCAAGTTACAGTTCACAGCAACCATCATCAATTTACAAAGTCAGTCCATTTTCATTTCTACATCCATTTTCAAAGTTCAAACTGCTAGGGATAAGAGAGATCAAGATCCGTCCTAAGATAAACAGGTCATTGTTCAGTTCATCAGTCACCAAGTTCAAAGGTTTCAATTCCCTTAGAGAGTCATATCGAGACATCAGTTCCAACAAAGCAGACAAATCAGCAAGTTCCATTTCAAGGGTCAAAGCAAAGGTCAATTTCAATCATTCAAAAACACAAACTGTCAAAGAACAAGAGAATTCAAGATATCATCTGAATTCCTTAGTTCATCTGAGCTGGACCAAAAAAAAAAATTTCAATTTTCAAGTCACAATCAGTCACTTTAAGTATTTCATCATTCAAATCAAACATCAGTTTTATCTTCAGTATATTTCTATTTCAGGAGTTTGATCATTCAAGAGATTATATTTCAATCAGAAGGGAGGTCAACAATCTCAAACAAATTCATCACTCAAGACAATTTTCATCCAGAAATTTCAGTAGTTCGTACAAGCACCACACCAACAATTTCAAGAACAAGAACAAGCACAAATCCACCCACATACAATACCCCCTCACCATCACGGCAACAGAGGCGCGGTCTTAAAAAGCAACACGAGCTCAAAAAACGATCTATATCTCTGATGAGGGAATCTCTATAATTGCGGGAGACGGAAACCACACACGGGAGAGAGGGGGGGTGAGAGTGGAGTACGAATACAAAACGTACATCCTATAAAAATAAGAGATCATTAGATTATATATATAATTAATACCAAGACGATAATAGCCAGTTATAAACATATCATAACATGCTTGACTCAGGGTGAAGATATAAAAATTATGAAATATTTCATAATAATTAAAAAAATGTAAAAAAGAGATATATTGGTGAAGTGAGACTTAGAGGTCTATCTCTATCATATTTAACACACACATGCGTGTGTGATGTGCGAGTCAACACACACAGGACTCTCTCAGACTCTAGGTCGTTGGGAGTGAGGCTTGAGAGATATTGTAGAAGATGTGTTGGGTTGAAAGAATTGATTTAAGAAATATCCTATAAACAAAATAGAGTGATCTTTTTACTTTTGGTTAGGTTGTATATAATTTTAGTTTTTTTTGACTAAAAATGAAATAATAATGTCTATATAAACAATAATAACTTTAATTGAAATAGAGTTATCCTTCAATATAGATTATGAGAATAGAGAGAATAAATATTTACTCTATAAAAAAGACATAGTTGGGTTACTAATGTTACATGAGTCGAGCATATCTCTCTCTATCTCTTGAGTGAGAATATATATTGACAGGTGGTTGAAAGCTAAAGAGAGAGTAAAGTGTCTCTTTCAGGACACTGAGTTGGTATTGTTAGTGAGTGAGAGAGAGAGAATTTATTAGTATCAGGGAAAGATGAGTAGAGAGAGAGAGTGAAATGTTCAATTGTTTTCTTCAATATATTATAAAGGTTTGTGGATAGGAGTTTGTGGTTTTTGTATGAGTAGGGGAGGGTATGGAGTTTTCCTATATATATATCTGAGTAGTGTGCGAGTGTGTGTGTGAGCGAGTAGAGTGTGTGAGATGTTAATAAATGGGAAGGGAGGTTCGAGAGATGAGAGAGTATCGGTGTGTGAGTAGGGAAAGCATACCTCCAGAGTGAGTGTGGTGTGAGTAGAAGTCTAAATCTTCGATGACATGAAGATTTGTATCTTATAATGCTCACATATGTTTGGTGTATGTGGAGTGGTTGGGTGTAGTGGGTAATGATAGATGAATATGTAATGATGTCTCATAGTTAATGTATATATTTAGTATCTCATAATATCTATTCACACCACATAGATATCATATCTATTTGTAGGTCAGGTGATGTTTGTTTAGGTAGGATGGGTATTGTGTGAGGTTATAAATTATGGGGTTTTTGTGTAATTGATGTTGTGAGTGGGTGAGAGTGTGTGAGTGTGTTGTGTTTGTGTGTGAGTGAGAGATTTTATTAATGAGTATGTATATAATATCTCTGTGGACTCCGTTGTCTGTGGGGGGTTTGGTGTGGTGGGGGTGGGGGGGGTGGGGTGTTGGGGGTGAGAGTATGTTGTTGTGTGTGTGTTTTGTTGTTTTGAGAAGTGGGGTTTGGTGTTTTGGGGGGTTTGGGGTTTGTTTGGGTATATATATATGATATATATCTATGTAAGTGAGTTGTGAGTTGAGTTTGTAGGTGGTGGGGGTTGTTTGTGTTGGTGGGTGGTTTGGTGGATAGAAAGAGGGTTAGAGAGTAATATGTATGTATGGTGGTGTTTGGTGGGTGGGGGGGGGTTGGGGGTGTTGGGGGGGGTGGTGGGGTGGGGGGTGTGAGTTTGATCGTTGGGTTTTAGGTTTGGTTTGTTAGAGATGTGTGGGTGTAGTGGTGGAGTGTGAGAGTGGAGTTGTGTGGAATGAGGGGGGGTTTTTTTTGAGTATAGTGTTTTTGTGTGTGTGGTGTGTTGGTTGTGTGGGGGGTTGTGTAGTGGGGTGTGGTGAGATAGTGTGGGGTGTTGTGGGGGGGGGGTTGTGGGTGGGGGGGGGTGGTGGTGGGGGGTTTTAGTTGTGTTGGGGTGGGTGGGGGGTGTGTTTGTTTTTTTTGTGTTTGGTGGGTGTTTGTGGGTATTACCCATATACAAAATCAGAATCTTTCATACTCTAGTGAGAGAGTTGTGCGTGAGAGTGAGATGAGAGGGTTTGTATGCAACATGGTTTTATCCATGAATATAATGAGAATCTAATGCTTAAGGCTGAGCTTGCCAAAAAGGAACACACGGTTGAAAAGAAATTTTTTAATGAAGTTGTACTCATATGTTCAAGACTTGAAAATCGTGGTGCTAATCTTGAACTTAAATGGCAACATCAAAAAGAGAGTTTTCTGAATAACAAATCTTTAAACAATCAAAATGCTCCTAAAATTCGGGAATTTTTCAAAATAAATGAATGGCAAGCTAAGCTAGACGCAAAAGATGTCTCAATTGCTAATTTGAGGAAACACATTGAGAGTTTAAAAGGAAAAAAATGTGGTTGAAAAAGATGTCCAACCGAAAAATCCCAATGTGATTGCCCCCGAAATGTTTAAGCTTGATTTAGAACCTTTAGCTCCTAAAGTATTGAACAATAGGGATGCTCACATAGACTATATTAAGCACTCTCGGGAACATGCTAACAATCTTCGGGAAATATTCGAACACGCTAGAGCACTAAGACCTTTAAATAGTAATTCAGACTATGCCTGTAAGATTGTTTAACGAATCCAGGAGGTGCTAGTTTATGTTAAAGCTACATGCCCTAGTTTAACAAAACATAGTGAGAAATTGGTTGTTGTCACACTATTGAACAAAAACAAGAAAGTTAGGTTTACGGAAACTGCCACATCATCCAGTAACACTAAAAAACAGGCAGATTCCAACAAAACACAAGATTCTAACAAACCTATGTTGCCTTCTACAGGAATGAAGAGTTCTACTAGTGCTAGCATATCACAACCTTTAGGCAATACCAAGAAAAATAGGATCTCGCAAACAACAAGTAGCTACCAGAAGAATAAAGTAAAAGACCACCCTAGGAGCGTTAAATCTAAGTCAAATAAAATGAATCATGTTATTAAACCTGTTTGTAATGCGAATGTTAAGCATATAACGTTAAATGCAAATTATGAATTAATTTGTGTTAAATGTAATCAATGTATGTTTGATGCAAATCATGATGTGTGTTTTCTTGAATTTGTTAATGATGTGAATGTGCGTTCTAAATCTAAATCTGCTAAGAGGAGCAAAAAGAAGAACATTTAGAAACCAACTAGAAAAGTGTTCACTGATATTGGATATAGGTGGAAACCTATAGGACAGACCTTCACTATAGTTGGAAATTCGTGCCCTTTAACTAGGATCACCTCCACTAAAGTAGTGCCTCTTAAGGAAACCATTTCAAAATCAGTAACTATTCCTATTCCAGAAGTTAAGATATACCGTAGGAGAACCAAAGTTGCAAAATTGGTAGATTTGAGCAGTGAACCTAGTATCCTAGGATCTAGGCCTTCTAACATCTCAGAACCCAACAAACATTGGGGATCCACTATTAAAAATTCTCCATCTTCTTTTCTTGTCAATTTCAGGTTGTCCAAATTGTTCTTTGGTATTTTTACTCCGATGGTCCAAGTATATGATCAGAAACCGCTATCAGCTCATCAAAATTGTTCATAAATTTTTGGTTAATGTAAGATTTGGTAACGATAAGATTGCAAAGATAATGAGCTATGATGACTATCAGATGGGAAATGTTATGATTTCTCGGGTTTACTATGTGGAAGGGTTAGGTCACAACTTATTTTCCATTGGCCAATTTTGTGATTCTGATCTCGAGGTAACATTTTGCAAACACGCCTGCTACATTCGTGACTTAAAAGGTGTTGACCTACTCAAGGGATCAAGGGGCTTAAATTTATACACTTTTTTTCTAGAAGATATGATGTTATCCTCTCCTATTTGTCTCTTGTCTAAATCTTTAATGAGAAAGTCTTGTTATGGCATCGAAGGTTATCTTATTTGAACTTCACTTATATCACTACACTGGCCAAACAAGGACTGGTCTAAAGGGTGCCGAGATTAAAGTTCCAGAAGGATCACTTATGTTTCGCCTGTGCTCTAGGGAAAAGCAAGAAACACTCCCACAAACCCAAAGCTGAAGACTCTATTCAAGAAAAGCTCTATCTATTGCATATGGAAATTTGCGGGCCATTGAGGAAACAAAGTATCAATGGGCGGAAATACATACTTGTTATTGTTGACAATTAGTCTCGGTATACTTGGGTAAAATTTCTAAGATCGAAGGATGAAGTTCCAGAGTTCGTGATTAAATTTCTCAAAAATGATTCAAGTTCGTCTTAATTCGATAATCCTAAATATCAGAACCAATAATGGCACAGAGTTTATCAATCAGACCCTGAGAGCTTACAATGAAGATGTCAGGATCTCACACCAAACATCAGTGGCCCGCACTTCACAACAGAACAGAGTTGTAGAAAGACGGAACCAAACTTTAGTGGAAGTTGCACGAACCATGTTGATATTTTCTAAGGCTTTGTTATTTCTCTGGACTAAGGCGGTTGTGACAGCTTGTTTTACACAAAACTGATCATTAATCCGTAAACGTCACAACAAAACACCGTATGAACTTCTCCATAATAGGAAACCCAACTTATCTTATCTTCACATCTTTGGTGCTCTTTGTTACCCCACCAATGATAGTGAGGATCTTGGCAAGTTGAAACCTAAAGTGTATATAGGAATCTTCGTCGGTTATGCTCTTGCAAAGAAGGCTTTCTAAATCTATAATAAAAGGACCCGTCTAATCATTGAAATTATTCAAGTTGACTTTGATGAGCTGATAGCGATGGCTTCTTAATAATTCAGTTCAGGACCCGGGCCTCAACTTTTGACTCCTGGAATAATCAGTTCAGGACTCATGCCAAATCCTCCTTCTCCAACACAGTATGTACCACCAACTAAGAAGGACTGGGATATTTTGTTTCAACCGATGTTTGTTGAATACTACTCTTCTCCACCAAGTGTTGCTTCTTTGGAACCTGCAGTTGTTGCTCCAGTTCCTGCTGATTCAACCGGTTCACCTTCCTCAACTCTAGTTGATCAAGATGCACTATCTCCAAGTACTTCAAAAACCCTTCAAGAAACACAAAATCCAGTAATTCCTTTCAGTATTGAAGAACGTTATCACGATATTGAAGTTGCACATCTAGATAATGATCCCTTATTTGGTGTTCCAATTCCAGAACCAAGTTCTAAATAATCTTCTTCAAGGGATGTTATTCCTAATAATGTTCATTGAGTCAACCAACCACCTGAACACATCAATAAATAGACCAAGGATCATTCGTTGGATAATGTCATTGGCAATCCCTCAGGACCCGTCTCTACAAGACATCAACTACAAAACAAAGCACTGTTTTGCTACTTCGATGCTTTCCTTACTTCCACTGAACCAAAGAATTATAAAGAAGCTTTGAAGGAAGCCTGTTAGATTGAAGCCATGAAAGAAGAATTAAATGAGTTTGAATGAATTGAAGTATGGGAGCTCATTCCTCGTCCAGATCGTGTCATGATTATCACTTTGAAGTGGATCTTCAAGGTTAAATTAGACGAACTGGGAGGTGTTTTGAAAAACAAGGCTAGGTTGGTAGCAAGGGGATATCGTCAAGAAAAAGGGATCGACTTTAAAGAATCTTTTGCACCGGTTGCTTGACTAGAGGCTATAAGAATCTTTATTGCATATGCCGCTCACAAGAACATGATAGTCTATCAAATGGATGTCAAGACTGTGTTCTTAAACGGTATTCTACGTAAAGAAGTCTACGTCAGTAAACCAAACGGATTTGTAGATCAAGATAACCCCAACCATGTGTACAAGCTGAAAAAAGCTATTTACGGGCTAAAGCAGGCTCCACAGGCTTGGTATGATTTGTTATCATCATTTCTACTCTCCCAAAAGTTCTCTAAAGGTGTTGTTGATCCAACATTATTCACTCGAAAAGAAGGAAAAGACATCTTACTGGTACAAATCTACGTAGATGATATAATATCTTCTTCTACTTATCCCGCACTCTGTGAAACATTTTCTAAAATAATGTGTTCAAAATTTAAGATGTCAATGATAGGAAAAATGTCATTCTTTCTTGGACTTTAAATTTCTCAAAGTCCCAGAGGCATCTTTCTTAACCAATCCAAATACGCTCTTGAAATAATTATAAAATATGGTATGGAAACTAGTGACCCTGTGGATACTCCCATGGTGGAGAAATCCAAACTGGATGCAGATCTACAAGGGAAAGAAGTTGATCCTACACGTTATCGTGGAATGATTGGCTCCCTTATGTATCTGACTACTAGTAGACCAGACCTTGTATTTGCTGTTTTCATGTGTGCTAGGTATCAGGCTAAGCCCACCAAAAAGCACTTAAAGGCAGTTAAGCGAATCTTTTGAAACCTAAGAGGAACCATAAACATGGGCCTGTGGTATTTGAAGGATTATTGTATTGCATAACAACTTTTGCAAATGTTGATCATGCTGGTTGCCAAGATACCAGAAGAAGTACATCTGGCAGTATGCAACTATTGGGTGACAGATTAGTCAGTTGGTCGTCTAAGAAACAACAAAGCACAACCATATCTAATACAGAATCTGAATACATCACCTTATCCGGATGTTGTGCTCAAATCCTTTGGATGCGATCACAACTGACAGACTATGGCCTTAGATTCAACAAAATTCCTCTGTACTGCGATAACAAAAGTGCCATTGCTTTATGCTGTAACAACGTCCAACACTCCCGATCCAAGCACATTGACATCAGATACCATTTCATCAAAGAGCAAGTGGAAAATGGTGTGGTTGAACTATACTTTGTCAGAACAGAATATCAGCTGGCAGATATCTTTACCAAGGCATTGGGATGAGAAAGACTAGAATTTCTTATCAACAAACTTGGAATGAGAAGTATGTCTCCTGAAACGCTGAAAAGTCTGGCAGAAGAAAAAGAAGAGTGATGGTGGCACATCTTCTTGTATCAAATGTAAATACAGAAAATGAAAAAAACTCATAAACATTTTCATTTTTTATAAAACTTTACAAAAAGAAAATAGAAAAATTTAAAACCAAAAAATCAAATAGAAAAATATAAAATCAGAAAATCTAAAAAATATGTTGTTCATGACATGTCTTCTGGATTCGATAATATTTACGGCTGTAGAAATATCGTTTAACAATGACACATAGCTGTAAATAAAGTTCGAGCATAAGTTGTAAATATTTTAAAAACATGTCATTGGTTTGCTATTATTTCAGATAGCAACCCGGTCTTAATCTTAAAGGCAAGTATTTCGTCAAAAAGAAAACTTGGCCTCACAACGGGAATGAAATTTCTCGGGTATGAATTACTTAATATTCATACAAAGGCTTGTGTATACTTTGCTACACAACCCGGGCTTTCTTTCAAATAAGTGTATGTGTCAGTGTATTTATTTTTTTCAAAATAAGAGAAATCTTATTTTTGGTGTAAAAGGTGTTGTATTTCAAAACATATCACCCATCTCAGTTTTCTGATCATAAAAAGATTTTAAAGAATTTTCTATCACTCAAACAATGTCTACAACTCTTTAACTAAAAAACGGGACATTATTTGAGGAGGAGAAATGCACAAATTCTTTCAAAAGTCATCCCAGAATAAAAGGAAAAAGTTTTTAACAATAACGGATCATCAATTAAAGGGGAGTTAATGTATTTTTAACTCAAATGGTCTTAAGATGTTATTTGTTTCAACTTTAGGAACTAAGTTTGACATTTCTATAAATTGTTTAAGCTTTGTGGCAAGTTTAAATAGAAATAGAAAGACTTGAAAAGAACAAGGACCATTTCTGCCTAGTCTGAAACTTGAACTGAATAACATGTTTCATTACACATTCCTTAGAATCTCAAAATCATCAAAATTATATTTCCCTCTTGTGTCATATTTTGCACGCTTCAACAAGAATTCAAAACGTGTTTTAAGCTACAAGGTAATGTATCTGGCTCATTTTTAATCCACTAAACATCATCATGACAAAAGGAATTAGATCCTCTATCATTATTCAACTTGAAATCGTCTTGTGTCGAATTATGGTTCATAAGAATGAAAGTTGATATTTTATCTAATTAGGTTAGGGGTTTTGCTTGTTAGGATGCCATGAACACTTGCTTGAAACAATTTTCAATGATTCTAACTTGTTAGTGAGATATGTCGATTCATATGAACAAGAATGGTGCAAAATATGTTGTTTTCTTTGATAGTTTGTGGGTTTGTGTTCTATTGAATGATAAATGGATACTTATGCTTCTCTAATATGTGTTAATCATCTAGGAACACATTTGTGTTCATTTCAAAAGGTCTTGTGTGCGATTCATGTAATACTTGTGTGTAGGGTACTCGTTTTTGTAGTTAAGTGATTGGAAAATGTTCCTTAGGATTCTATGTATGCTAGTAATGCCCTTGTGTTGCTTTGTTTCCAAAATAACATGTGGAATCTTTTGTTTGGTATAAAAAACAATCAAAAGGTCTCAAAAGTTGTGTAATCTTGATGAAACTGGTTTATGCTATGATCTTGAATGATTAGTGGTGTTTGAGTTTGAAGATTAATGATTGAAATATAGGTTAAAATCTGTGCTTGCAAAATATGTCAAGTTGAATGGTGCGAAACATGTTTTATATCACTTGTGCGGAATATGTTTATGCATAACTTGTGTGAAATATGTCTTGTCATAACCATGCGAAATATGTTGTGTCATGAGTGTGCGGAATATGTTGTGAAATAAAACGTACAGAATATGTTTAGAACAAACTGTGCGAAATATGTAATTACATAAAACGTGTGAAACATGACAGGTGTAACAAACATGCGAAATATGTCAAAATTATGAAAAGAAACTCAACCCAAAATTTTTAAAAATTTGTGTGAAACATGTTTGTTATGTTATCCTGCAATATATGTCATGATTGACTTTGTGTTATTTGACCCTTTAATTGAATGTTTGACTTAGCTGACATTGATTTGTCAATTGACTTTTTCAGTTGACATTGACCATAGACCATAATTGACTTTATTCAATTAGTGTGTTAAATTGGACATAATTGCATAAAATCTAAACACAGTCTTCATCTGAATCAATCACATTAATAATGCCTTAATTATACATGTTTTCGGCGGCGTTATTTATATATATATATATATATATATATTATCATTTCTCATGAATTCTCGATACTTAATATCATGAATTATGTGCAGGTTCATTTGAAGTCATCCTGAGCTCAAAAAGAACAAAGTTCAAGTGTTTATAGTTATTGGAAAGAAAGATAGATTAAAAAAAGACCAAAGCTGAAAAAGACCTCAAGTATGCCGCATAAATATCTTGTGCGCCTTCACTTCTTATCAAGTTCAGAAAGTAAAGACTATTAAATGAAGATTGCATTTACTCACCAAGTACGCCGCACAAACTTCTTTGTGCGCCACACTTCCTGTTGAAGTTAAGAAGAAGAATAAATAGAATTAAATGTAACCTGCATTAACACCCCAAGTACGCCGCACAAAATTTCTTGTGCGACGCACTTTGACCCCAAATTCAGCCTATAAATAAAGGACGATTTTCAAGCATTTCATATCAACTCTTCTATCAAGAATCACTCCTCTCATTTTATACCAACAAATCTCTCTTCAAAACATCTTGAAGATTGAAGATCGAACCAAGAAGAACGAAGAAGAACATCATAGAATTTAGAAGAAATAACAGCTGTACTAAGATTCTATACTTGTATCGAGTAGAGTTTGATCCATATTCTTACCCGGACATAGTATGTTTCTTGTTTATCTATTTAATTTTGTTATGAACTTTATCGCCATGAGATGCTAAATCTCTCATGACTACTCGGTGAAAATAATATAATGAATAAGCATTTGGTATAATTGCGATCTTGTTAATCTTAAGCTTACATTAAAATCCTATCGTGTCAAATCTTATCAACTTTGATTATATACTCACACCGGTATAGGTCAAAAGACCCGTTGTAAACTATATAGTTTTATAGATTTGTCTTTGATCTTTATCGTTTGTGACGAGAAATCTACTCACGTTATTTGATAAACAAAACAGATTTGATATAATAGTAACTGGATTATTTGAGTGACACATTTGATCGAGTTAACTAAATATAAGTCTTAAGTTAAACAAATTAATTTGTGAAAACGTTTTCTGACGAGAAAACCCTTTTATAAATTAAGGTCCTAAGTTTGAGATCATAACTATCACCACTGCTTATGAGTTATATGAAATTATCAGAGTAGTCAGTCATCTTTTATTGAATTTAGTTCAGTTTACTTTAAATCTGTTAAAGTTTATTTTTCATCTGATTATTCGAACACTACGCAAATCCCTGTGGACGACCTGGTGTTACCTAAAAAGAGTATGTTGATCCCAACTCAGATTTTGCTAACCTTGTAAAAGGCTTAGTTATACTGAATAGATTCAAGACAACTATGCTAGAAACTTTGTTAATACTAAAGAGTATTTTGAATCTACTCTTTAATACTTAGAAGAATATCAATGTAACAATGATTTATATGAACAATGTAGTAAACTGTATGAACAATGATATAATCAAAAAGCTCCAATATTATTATGATGAATAATACGAGTACTCTGTCTAGTACTAGGGTTTACAACCTTAAAGCTATGAATGTGTCTATGATATGATCATCTAAAACCATAATCTAGGATCTCCTTTTATACACAAATGAGTCCTTTACAAGATAAATACAAATCTTCTAAAATTCTACAAGATATCAACATATCTTCTAACGATATAAGATATACATTGAATAAGTCCATACATATCACTAAACACGTCTTTATCTCTTCAACAGTCTTAATCTTCATGCAACAGTGTTAAGTCCTTCAGCAGTGTTAAGATAATACTGGCAGTATTAGCTTTACTCTAGCAGTACTAACTAGTTAGTACTGTTAGTTATAACTCAAGCAGTATAAATTTTTTTCTTGGCAGTACAAAGTGTAAACCTTTAATTCCCAACAATCCTCCCCTAAACTTGTGATTTACCTTCAAATCATCAAGTTTCTGAATTAAACCTTCTGTACTAAGAGGATGCTTCCAAACACTTTACTATCTTGGTCTGTTTACCAGTATAAAGATTTTCCTTAAAAGCTCATCTGCCATCTCTGAATGTTGATCCACTTACAACTTGTTACACAGCATCAAAGTCATAAGCCCTCTTGTCAATGGATAATCTTTCTCAACCAGCATGAAAATATCATGTTCTGTCTCTGTAGACACATGATGAACACCACATATATCATATAACCTCCATGTCAATGGATCATGCATATATCTCTAAGACTTCCATAACTCATCATCATCAACAGGTTCAAATAGTCTCTTCAACTCTACCCAAAGTTCTCTTTCTTTATCTTCAGTAGGTTCTATTGAGTTGAATCTTTCATGAACTAGACTCTATAGTTTGACTAGATCATCCCTGTCAAAATTCTTTAGCATATATTTAAAGATCTGATATACCTCTGTGTGATTACCTACTCTAATGATCTTCCAGTACATTCTTGAGTCTTCAGTGTAAACTTCCCATTCAATGATTGGGTATTTAGTTTGTAGGGCTTCAACATTCATCCATTCTTCTGGAACTATGATAATTAACTGTTGTAGTTGTTCTTAAGACAGGTCATCTGATTCTTTATCTTTTGATTCTTCAGCTGGTTTTGATCCTTCTCCTATCTTTTGTCTCTTTGAACTTTCTTTACCAAGTTCTTCTTCTTCATTCCTCTTTGAACTTCCAGCTACAACTTTAGGAACTATATCATCACTCTCCATTGGAGTAAAAGTATTTACCCTCTTCACTGTTGCTTCAAATAGAACTTTGATTTCATCAAAAGAGTATCCTATCAACTGCTGTAGTGTATGACTTCCCATATGCTTGATATAGTTACACATATAAGACCTTTGTTGAGCCTGTGTGAGAGGTCTGTTCCTCCTTTGTTGAGCTCTTTGTTTGGAAAATTGTCTCTTTCTTTCATTTATAAGCTTTACAAGCAATTTTGCTTTGTTAGATTTAGAGTACCTTTATCTTTCTTGTGCTTGTAACCTGTGAGCTAACTCTTCATCAGCTTTAATTTGAGCTTGTATGTTATCCCATTCTTCAGGTTTGAAAGTGCTTGTTTCTTCATGAACACTGGCAATCCTTTGCCTCTTTTCTTCATCAAATTGTTCTTGTAATCTTAGAGCTTCTTCAAACCCAAGCCTTTCTTGTTCTTGTTGTATTTTAGTCTTGGTTTGTGTAGGCTCAGATACCTCCATTATAGCTTTACCGTTGTCTTTTATTTTTGCTGCACTCCTTCTGATGTACACTAAACCTTCAGCAACAACATCATCAATAGAAACACCATCAATTTTAACTTTAGGGCTGGCAGTACTAATTTCTGCACCAGCAATATCAACTGATTCATTAGCAGTACTAACATCTTCAGCAATGGTAAACTCAAAATCAGCTTCCATTTCATGATCATGACTCCCCTAAGTCTGTGTACCCATCTGTACCAAAGTAATTCCCTTATCTTCATCAATTTAAGCAATCTTCCTCCCCTGTTTGGAAGGATCCTCTTGAGCTAAAATTTTTGTATCTGAATCTTCTTCCTCTGAGAGAACCAGTATGCGTTTTCGTCTTGACTTATTGAGCTTATCCTCCAACCTCTTAAACTTCTTGATAAGCCTGGTATAGGCATCACCATATACTTTCTTTGTTTGCTGTTGGTCAGTTTCCAAAGATACAACCCTATCTGACAATTTTGTAACAAGATCTATCAATTTATTATGTTGCATTCTGCCCTCATCACTTCCAAGTGTGTGAACTCTTAGGAGAGGTGAATCATGGGGCATGGAAAGGGTCTTATTAATGTTACCACTGCCCTGTCCTGCATCAAAGCTAGAGATAGTAGTGGCAGCCCCTCTATGTCTGACATCCACACCTGTGGATGCAGCCTCATCTGCTACGTGGGTCTGAGTAGGAGAACTGGGCCGAGGAACCTCAGTTTCTTGTTTGATAAAATCCCTAAGTGTTGGTGAATGATGTAGTTGTAAGGTTGATGGAGAAACTATGGGTGTGTGATGGGACTCAACTAGGATTGTTGATCCTTTACCCTGTAAAATCTGACCTTAAACAAGCATTGTTTGAAACAATGGAGTGTCCACCCCAGTATATCCCTTAGAAGCTCTTTTCATATTGCTAAACAGTTTTTAAGTAAGGGTAGGAGCAATATAAAGTCTTTTATAAGGTAGAAGCAGTCTTTTGTGCTTGTTCAAAAAGATTTGTATAAATCTTGGAAACATAAAAAATTTAGTCTTACTGTCCAATTTTTTCACCATGCCATCAAATATAAGTTTTGAAAAATTAAAAGTTCTGTTTGTGGCCAAGAAAATGATAGCAGTTGCTATATTGCTACTAAATTATTCCCAAGTAGTTTTCTTGGAACTTAAACAGTGAAGGATGGTATGGATCAAAAATCTCCAATAAGGGGAAAAGTGTCCCTTTTAAAAAGTTAATTTATCAGAATTAGACACATACCCTATTAGAGCAAGTTGCTCAAAAATTTCTATAGTAGGCAGATCACTAATACCATTAGAGTCTTCTAACTTGAGATGTCTTCTAATAGATGCCTCAGAAATAACCTTGACTTTCCCATCTATTGTAGCAGTGATTTCCATGTCTCCATTCTCAAGTGTGCTTACAGTAGCAGTTTGCCAAAACTGTTCTATTAGAGAAACATAGATAATTAGACTTTCAGTGAGGGCATACCTAATGTGACTTGCAGTGAGAAAATCAACTATCTGATGAAATCCTTCACTTCCTTCTGACTACTGTAAGTAGGCAACCATGTTGTGCTTGTCACAGAATTCCAAATTCGCCATTGATTGAGAAAGGACTGATTTGTGTGCTGGGATATGATCGTTTATGAGAGAATGAGTGTTTGGTAGAGTCAATTGAGATAATATAGGTTACACTTAAGGTTTTGATTGGACCGACTGAATAAAAGTGTTTCTTATCTTGAAGTAATCGAAGTATTTATAGAAAGATCAAGAATTATCCAAATTAAGGAAACCTATAAGGGAAGTAGTTGGCGGAAATATCTCAGTGGCTATATTTAATGAAGGAAATTCTGTTATACCCCAAACAGTACTAACGGTCTTCTAGCAGTACTAAAATTTAGCCTAGCAGTACTAAGTTATGTCCAGCAGTACTAACTTTGGAGATACCAGTTTTAACCTTAATTTCGTTCAAAAAGAATTTCCATCATCAATTCTTGATTCTCACAAGCTCTCTTTCTGTTTTTATTCTCACTATTTCTCTCAATTCTTTTTCTCACCAATTCACTCTATCTGTTTTTATATCACACATCTCTCTTTCTGTTTTTCAGCTCACAATATCTCTTAATTCTTTTTCTCACCAATTCACTCTATCTGTTTTTATATCACACATATCTCTTTCTGTTTTTCAGCTCACAATATCTCTAAATTCTTTTTCTCACTGACAGACATAAATTTGATTTCAAGAAAAAGATTTAAAAGACTTCCCTACTCAGGTGTAAACTATTCTTTTTAGCTCAATGACAGACTTAAATCTTTAATTCCAAGAAAAATATTTAATGAATTCCCAATCAGGTGTCACTTAGCATAACCGCTGTTAAGTTATCCCTAAATCCATTCTATCATTAATCAGCAGTAAACTTCAACAAACTCCACTACTTGTATCACCAATTCCAATCATACTGCTTTGCTTATCCTGCAAGTGTTAGGCCAAAACCAAGAAAACACAATCCAAAGCATTTTCTTCAAAACAGTTGTAATTATAACTAACAGTTTTAACAAGCAGTCTTAAGTATACCTAACAGTACTAATTATACTTAGCAGTACTAAGTGACATAATTAACAGTATAAATTCTTTACAAAACTTTAGAAAGACACAAAGAGATTAAAACTTTAAGGGTTTAGCATTCCAATACTTGCAACCAAGTATTGAAACCTTCCCACATCTAAAGCTTTTGTAAGTAAGTCTGCAAAATTATGATCTGTGTGTATTTTAACCACTTGAATTAACTTTTTATCATTGCAGTCTCTTATAAAATGATATCTAATCTCTATGTGTTTTGTTTTAGTATGAGAAACAGGATTCTTAACAATACATATAGTACTGTTATTGTCAATATTAATCATGGTGTGCATAAAATTATACCCATAATCCAGCATTTGATTCTGAATCCAGAGTACTTGTCATAGCAACTAGCTAGCAGCCAACATATTCTAGCTTTAGATAGAGGAGGTGGCAACACAGTTTGCTTTTTTGCTCGGCCTATGATATCATCTGTTCATGGAACTGAAACCTCTGTTGTTGGATTTCATATCTAATTGCCTCCAGCATAGTCACTATCAGAATATGCCACCAGATCAAAGGGAGAATCTCTAGGATACCAAAGACCTAATTTGGGTTGGCCTTTTAGATACCTAAAATCCTTTTTACAGCATGTGAGTGTGAAACTTTAGGTGTGACTTGAAATCTGGCACATGCACATACTGCAAACATAATATCTGGCATGGATGATGTAAGATACATCATATGAATCTACTCATGACCTATAGAGATGACATCAAACATCATACATCTGAGTCTTTGAGCAAAGGCTTTTCTGTATCCATGGGTGTGCTAGCTGTCCTGACGTCTATGAAACTAAACTTCCTTAATATGTCAGCTACATATTTATCATGGCTAATAAAAATTCCATCTGCTTTTTGCTTCACTTGCAAACCTAGGAAGAAAGTGAGTTCTCCCATAGAACTCATCTAGAATTTGTCATGCATCAGTTTCTCAAATTCAATACACAACTCCTTCTTTGTAGAGCCAAAGATAATGTCATCACAGTAGACCTATACAAGTAAAATATCCCCTTTATGCTTCTTGATAAACAAGGTTTGATCAATCTTTCCTCTGTAAAACCCATTGTCTAATAAGTACTTGGCCAAGGTTTCATACCAGGCTCTTGGAGCTTGATGCAAAATTAATACCATTTAAAAAGTGCTTTCACCACCGTGGTGACTTTGTCTGGATTGTCCAGGTTCTTCAAACTTGTGGACGGATCACATATTACCTCCTATTCAAATCCTACCTTATAAAGTAGAGCATCTTACATCCATTTGATACACCATAAATCCCATAAAGGAAGCATAAGCTAAGAACAGTCTTATTGCCTTAATTCTTGCTATAGGGGCAAAAACTTCATCATAGTCTATGCCTTCTTCTTGAGAATATCCCTGAGCAACTAGCCTTGCCTTGTTTTTAATGACTATGCCTCTCTTATCTTTCTTGTTTCTAAAAATGCATTTTGTACCAATGGCCCTTTTTCTTTGTAAATCCACTCATAATCAAACCTTTTGAGTTAAAAACTGTAGAAGCTCTTCCTGCATTGCTTCTACCCAAGCTGAATCACTTAGAGCTTTGGCAATTCTTTTGGGTTCCTCCTAGGATAGGAAACAAGCAAACAGACAAGTATGAAGGTCTTCATGAGTTTTCCCTTCATAAACAACACTAATAAACCCTTGATCATTTGTAGTCTTTGTCATTCTCCTTGTCTGTACACTAGATTTCACATCACCAATCACATTATCAAGTGAATGATCTTTATGGATTCTTGTATTTGGAGTAGAAGGAACTGGATATGTGGTAGAAATATTGCTCATATCCTATCAGCATGTGTGATTTCAGTTGGAGCAGTAGTAACTATTGGACTACCAGTATTGATATTTAGACTACCAGTATTATCATTTGTACCGGTAGTATTAATACTTGGCCCGGCAAGATTAACATCTTGAGCACTTTTCTTAGGCCTCTCTTGTTTATCAATTTCACCTTCATCATCCTTCTTTCCAACATCATTAGAAGGTTGTGGTTCATCTGTGTTGCATTTCTTTCTTTTTCGAAGAATAATCAGATTATTGAACCCATTTTTCCATAGTGGCATTAGAATGTAATCTTGGCTAGATCCTATCTCCTTGTTAGATTGACATGCACCAGTACTTTCTTGTGTACCTACAAAATCATTAGAGTTTGTATCTGCAACAACTGGAACATAAGTCATTGATTTTGTTAGAACATCAATATCAAATAGCCACTTTGGTCCATCACCTACAACAATAGGCTTATCTTCCAAGAACCTAACATGCAAGTTATCTTCTACTTTCCCCCCGGGTTATAATGTTGTTATACCCTAAATAGGCCTTACTTATTCAAGGAGTACTCCACAAAGAATCATCATCAGACTTCCATCAAACTTGCCTAAAATGATCTAAGGTATTAAGAAATGTTAAACTTGACTCCCATAAAAAATGGTCTCATGAAGCGTAGAGCACGGTGTTCACTTTTTTTTTTTCTTTTTTTTTTTTTTTTTTTTTCTACCTCTAAACAGTTCATAAGGGGTCTTGTTGTGAGGCTTGACTACTAAAACCTTATTCTGCACATAGCAAGCAGTATTAACTACTTCAGCCCAAAATGTAGTAGGTAACTTAAAGTCAGCTAACATGGTTCTAGCAGCCTTAATTAGTGTCCTATTTCTTCTTTCAGCAACTCTATTTTACTAAGGAGTTCTAGACAATATCTCTTAATTCTTTTTCTCACTGATTCACTTTATCTGTTTTTGTATCACACATCTCTCTTTCTATTTTTGAACTCACTATATCTCAATTCTTTTAAGCTCGCTGACAGACACAAATTTGATTTCAAGAAAAAGATTTAAAAGACTTCCCAACTTAGGTGTAAACTTAGCATTAACCCTTGTCAAGTTATCCCTAAATCCATTCTATCATTAATCAGCAGCAAACTTCAACAAACTCCACTACATGTATCACCAATTCTAATCATACTGCTTTGCTTATTCTGTAAGTGTTAGCCTAAAACCAAGAAAACACAATCCAAAGCATTTTCTTCTAAACAGTAGTAATTATAACTAACAGTTGTAACAAGCAGTCTTAAGTATAACTAATAGTACTAATTATACTTAGCAATACTAAGTGACACAATTAATAGTATTAATCCTTTACAAACTTTATAAAGACACAAAGAGATCAAAACTTTAAGGGTTTAGCATTCTAATACTTGCAACCAGGTATTGAAACCTTCCCACATCTAAAGCTTTTGTAAGTAAGTCTGCAAAATTGTTATCTGTGTGTATTTTAACCACTTGAATTAACTTTTTATCATTACAGTCTCTTATAAAATGATATCTAATCTCTATGTGTTTTGTTTTAGTATGAGAAACAGGATTCTTAACAATACATATAGTACTGTTATTGTCAATATTAATTATGGTGTGCATAAAATTATACACATAATCTAGCATTTGATTCTGAATCCAGAGTACTTGTCTACAGTAACTAGCAGCAGCCACATATTTAGCTTCAGTAGAGGAGGTGGCAACCACAATTTGCTTTTTGCACTGCCATGATATCAATCTGCATCCTAGGAACTGACAACCTAGACTTGATCTTCTTGTTGTGGATGACCCTGCACATAAAAATAAGGAAATTAGTTTCCTTTGGGGACCCAAGCCATCACTGACTTGGATCTGCCTCGTGCATCAACGTAATTATGTCTCTTGAAAGTAATTGATGCACTGTTAAGCTTGGTAGGTCTCCAAACCCAACATGTAGAGGCCTTAACAGCATTAACCTGATTTGCCCAGACAACATTAACTACTGCTGTATTTGGCCTAGCAGTATAAAAATTTCCCTTAGCAGTATTAACTTTTTGACTCAAATTTTTGTTAGTTAATGTTGTTCTTGTATAAAAGGGCCTCTTTACAATTGATTATGCTGATTTAGAAAAATGTGACATTGGTCTAGCACTATAAACTGTAGTTTTGGGATGAGCAGTATTAACTGGCCTAGCAGTATTAAGTGTTCTTAGGCCATTTTTCATTAAAACTGCTCTTGGAACCATGTTCCTTTGAGCAATAGGGTGAGTCTTTTAAGCAGAATAATTGTAATTCACCCTTGTATAGTTACTCCTAGATACCACCCTTTCCCTTTGATGGTAATTGTAGTTGGTCTGCAAATGGTCAAAACTTCCACAAACAAAACAAGCTTTATTGTACATCACAAAGTCACTTCCTAGTTGTTGGGACTTCTGATTATTCCAATTTCTTTGATTTCCCCTAGGACCTTGTGATCTGTACATTTCAGCATACTTAACTGGTTTCCTAACTGGTTTTTCTTGTTGTTTTGGTCTAATAAATTCTATCTTAGCAACAGTAGGAAAAATAGTTTTCTTTTCTAACTTGTCATTTGGACACAACTTCCTTAACCAATGGAGGCATCAGGAGATTTCCTAACCTCATTAGAAATAATCTTCGCTAACACTCTTTACTAGTCTAAGTCCATAGCCTTCAAATTAGGCTGTTGGAACTCCTCATAGACAAGAGGTGGTCAAATCAAGCTTGGGGGTGAAAATAACTTGTTATGTGGATGGTGGAACAAGCATTATAGCTTCCCCAACACCGCACCCTTTCTACTATTATCAAGTTATTTGACTCCCTATTAATTTGTCTAGACTCTTAGAAGCATTATCAAAATTTTCAATTTTAAGTTGATTGCTTTCTTTTTCTTGCTTAAGCTTTTCTAACTCACTTTTAAGCATACTGATTTCTGAGTCTTTGTATGAGATATCTCTTTTTAGAATAGTAAGTTGCTCACAAAATTAACCTCATTCTTTTATTTAAAAAAGACAAGTTGCTCTTCTTCAGAGAGATGCTAATCCTCTGTTATAAGTAGCTAAATTTGACTACTGATTGTTAAAATATATTATTAAATCATTAGTTTAGTTATAAGCAGTTTGTCAAAGCTGTTTAGACGGTTTTTGAAAAGTTTTTGTCTTTATGTACCTCAGTTTTATGCTGTAATTTCTTAGTAGAAGAGTCTGAAATAAGCCATAAGAGCTCCATGTTGGTAGGGACTTCATCATCTGTCATAAGCTCCAGTCAAAACCAGCTCCATCAATAGCCAACATGGCTTTGGAAGAAGTTTCTTCCACATTTATAGTCCTTCTAGAGCTGTCTTGATTCATGTTCCTGCTATCTTGGTTTCTAGATCCTTTGCATTCCCTTGAAAAGTGTCCCAACTTGTGGCAGTTGAAATACTCCACCTTGGATTTGTCATATCCAGTTGTGTCACTCCCATTGATAGTGATCTTTCTACCAGTTTTTTGGAAAAACCTTCTTGTCCGCATGCTCAGCAATGCCAACTGCCACTTCAAATCCATCTCTTCTAATTCATCTTTATGGATTTGTTGAAGGTCCTCATGTACAAGTTGAGACCCGTTTGGTTGATTGGCCAAAAATGCATAAACAGTGGCATCACTTAAGTTAGCAGTACTAACTTGAGTACTAGCAGTGCTAACTTGAGTGCTAGCAGGACTGACTTGAGTGTTATCAGTACTAACTCCATAAGCAGTATTAACATCATTAGTACTGCTAGGAGATGACACAAAGGCCATGTTCTGAGAACTTGAGCTTGAGCTTGAGTTTGCAGTTCCTTTAACCTCTTGTTCAACAATCTTGAAATTGTTGTAGAGATCATCAAAGCTCATTGTGTCTAGATCAGGTTTATTCTTCCCAGATACAACATAATTATTACTCTGAGGCGACTTCTCAAAAATTTCAAATTGTGATACTTCATTGTGATATATTTTCACTCAAGATAGCAGCTGGAATTAAAATTTCTGAAGCCTAGTTAAAATAGAAAGTCAAGAGGACTCTGTGCTGGAGCACTAAAGTTCTGATACATTTGCTTTAGAAGAGTCTTTGAGTCTTCACTCTTTGTGGCTTAATCACCACAAATCTTTTTGCTTATAGCAACAAATAAAAAGAAGTCTTAGATCCTCTGTATGATTAAATGTCATCAAATGTTCATTACGAAGTTCCATCAGTAAAATACTGCTTGCATCTCATCATTTTCTTTTAACCTTTTATCAGCAGTTACAGTACTGTGTTAGTTAGTTGACGGGTAACCTTCAGATTTGTTGTTGTTTAAGCTATTGAGTTTGAATGAGTTTTATTCTCTATGACAATCCCATAAAGCATAGTCTTTGTTCTTGAAAGTATTGCTAAATCCTTAGCTTCCAATTATATAATCCTCCCTGTTTGAGAATGGGCAACTTTGCCAAGTAATAGTGTTGAGCAGTTCTTGATCCATTCTCTTACCTTGTGAGTAAAGAGTTTTTCTTGTTGTGTCTTCTAGATCAAGTTTCAGAACACAAGCTTGGATACCACTTGATGATCTTAAAATTAAGAATCTAATCCTTAGCTTGCAAAGGTTAAGTTACTTTGGATAAATCCAAAACAAACTATCTTATAGAGTCGCACTAGGTTGGACAATACATACAAGAGTATGCTGTCTACCTTTCACTGAGCAGAGTCAATACTTATGAAGAATATTAATGAAACAATCAATATGTTTGATCTATATGGATATAATTGAAAAGCTTCAATATTATTATCAATAATACGAGTACTCTGTGTAGTACTAGGATTTACAACCTTGAAGCAATGCATGCAACTCTATGAATCACACCTAACATCATAACCTAGGATCTCATTTTATACACTATGGGACATTTTTATGATACACTTCAAATCTTCTATAATTCTAATCTTATACGCATTCCCTCAATGCTCTATTGGTTTTTCATTTCCCACCAAATACACAATAAATGTTCTACACGTTACTTGCACGATTGGTCCTTGAAATCATTTCATGATGTGTTGTCACCGTTTAGCCGCGTTTTACATTTACCTTCCCAATGTAATAATTGCATTTTCGACTCTTTGTTTGTGTAGTCGATTCATATCCATATATTCACTTATATTTAAATTCACTTCTTATATCGTCTCTCATCTCCAAAACACACACATATATACCTTAACATCCTTCAGTATCTTAAAACCCAACTTTATCTATGGCTGTTGATCGTGGATTTATTCATCTGGAGGAACTCGAGGGTTTTAACAAATCCTACAAAGCTGTGAGAGCAATTGCTTGTTTATTTTGACATGCAGACGCAAAGGGAAGCTCAACTAGCAAATGAACTTTCCAATTTAATGATGCAGTTGGTTCAAAGTATAGATGAAAGGCGTTCGTTTATACAAGAGCTTGAACATTTGCCGAGAAATTTTGAGGACTATAAAACGAGGGAGGAGCTCAAAGGTCTTTAGAAGGATGATCTGATTTAGGCGATGGAGATGAGGAAGGTAGTTTTACAATTTTACCTTAAGATCCATAAGGAGGTTTATTTTTTTAAAACTCAGTAACCGGGAGATGGTCGGCTTGTGGGGTTGTATTTTTTTCTTTTGGGTTATTTTTTGTTAAAATTTCTATCTTTGAGTTTTTTATGAATGTATGATTGCAAGTTTGGTTGTTAATGAATGAGTCATTTTACTATAATGTCTTATTGGTATTGTAGTTATTTTGTGGATAAATTACACTGTTCATCCCTGAACTAACACCCGTTCACCCGTTTTGTCTAAACCAAAGACCCTGTAATTTTTCCAACGATGTTTGACCACTACTCTGTTTGACCTACGTTGTTACCTTGGAGATAAAATAATGGAAACAAGTTGCATAGCTAGTATGCCTTCATACCTTGATTCTCTTAAACATACCACATATACATACAACAAAAAATTACAAGAAATACATACAAGGGTAATTTAAGATCCAAAACATTAGTAATAGAAGCTAGCACAAAAACGACCTATTCTTTGCATTCTCAACATTGACGCTCGTATTCAGTAAATGCATCATCCATCTATTCATCATACACCCATTTCCTTTTTAGTGGTCTTCCTTTGTCACTAGTTCATCACCACCATTGTTTGCAACATGTTTACAAACAAAAAATTCAAGGTTACCTTTCTTAACAACATGGTTTGGAAGCTATTTACACTTAGCACCATCAATCTCATCAAGCACATGATCATCCATCCCCTGTTCCACTGCTTCACTTGGCATTTCTACAAGATTACCACTTTGTTTTCCTATGTTGTTGTTCAAAGGCACCTCTTCTTTACAAACGTGTTCCTGGCTAACCTTGTCTTTCATTGACTCGGTGCCTTTGTCTAAATTAAAGGCATTAATGTCGAACGTAAAGTCAATCTCAAACAAGGATCTTTTCCACTCGAATTCTTCTATCCACCATTTTGCCATTTTTTCATTCTTGGACTCATCAGACCATGGATTTGGTATCAACAACTCACTGTCAGAGTCTGATAAACATGCTTCACTTGGTGAACATTCAGTTTCATTGTTAGCCATATGAAGATGTTATGGTATCGTTAGTTTTTTCACAATTTTCTAGAAACCTTCACAATTTTCTAGAAACCAATTTTATTTATTATTTTTGTAAAGGATGAAAATGTAACTGTTTAGATGAAATATGGCCAATGTGAGGTGGTCTTAGGTTTTTCTCTATTTATGTGAACGTGGTTATAAAATAGGGCAGGTAAACAAGATAAGGATCTAATATAGAAGGTTGTTTTTTTTTTACTAGTTGCAGTTAAAAACCATAACGTCAGGACCAAATTCATTCAGATACCCTATTTCAAATATATAAAAAACGTCAAGAATTTCTGGCCAAAAAAAAGTCAAACATAGCTTACCTTACACCCTATTTAAGACTAGTATAAATTTTTATCAAAGTAAAGCAGTATTGCAGTCATCCACTAAAAAATGGATTCACCACCAAATCATGAATGGGAACAAGCCCTTGATATAGACGATTCTAATATTCAACTAACCCTAGTCGTTCGTCGTCACATACTCCCTGAGAGAACCACCACCCAAACCGTGTTATTATCTCAAAACCATCAAGTTGATAATTGTGTTGTGAAGCCTATTAGGATAATAACATGTCTTGCTGGTATTGTTTAAATGGCCAGCTTCGTAAAATAACTGATACTCTGGAAGGTGGGGAGGAATCCTTAATGTCCACTGATGTGTCGTTGTGTGGTGTATATTTTTATGATTCAAGTTTTAAATTTATATTTTGCGACTTAAAAAACAACACTTTAATGGGCAGTGTACCCGGTCGGTGTAGATTGTGTAAAGTAGTGTGGTCAAACACTTGAAGTGAGGTTTTATAAATCTCTTAATTTGATGTATATTTTGGTTATCTTATCTGAGTTAATTCTAATCTAAGTCAAACCTATGATAATCCTATGTTAGTTCTAATCTAAATTCTAACAAGTAAAAGGGGGTTTTTAGCCTGAGAGACTGACACGGGTTTGGTGGTAACAACAATCAATTCAAGACACTTTAACCCATGCAAGCAAATTAACAGAAGATAAAAGAGCGGTCGAGCCTTATGATAGAAAACTGTATTAGCCATCATTAATCCGATTAGAAGTTGGTTTGTTTATTCAGTGCAATGATTACTTATCTCAAAGAGGCATATCATTCTTAGACTTAGGCAGGACTTCATCCTAAGACCTAGACACATTAATTCTGTCACAATTAAAGCATCCGCATAAAGCATCCTTATTTGCTTATTATAATTTATCTTAGGGATTAAAGCAATGGTGATCTTGTTAAACCCTAGCTCATAGAGACTTTACCCACTTACTGCTTAACGGCTCTTTATATACTAGTAGTCCACTATCCGAGTCTTTACCAACTGATTAGAACGTACTGGTTGATACCAAGGTCACCTTATAGCTCAACTAAGCTCACAATCAAAGGGCAAAGATAGGTCAAATATTTGTGATCCATATGATTTAGATATATAATTTCAATATTGGATAGCTATCCCAGACTCTTAGCTATTGCCCAAACAACACCGAAGTCTGCAGCGCATTAAATTTGTTAGGGACCAGACCCAGTTGAAAGATAGGTCGCTACTTTAAGCATGTATTACAAGTATAAACTGATAAATATAAATTAAGCATCAACGATAAATAACGACAATCAAGATATAAACAAAACCAAACATTCAGATCTTCATAATAATGGCTCTATACCTGAAGATATTAGCCTTCAAACATCATAAATTAATACACGAGTATCTGGCTTAGCCAAGGTAAACTAACCGAGTTAACGAATGATACCAAAAACTGAACGATTACAAAAGTATAAGAAATTACACGTTGTCTCCTATGGGTTGGAATGCGTTACAAGACCTCTTCTTCTCTTTTTCTCCTCTGAGAATCGACTTTTGTGGTTTAGGTATCGAGAATATGATTTAGCACACTTAAAACTCGTTTTTTTGAGTTTGTACTTATATAATGGTTCTAGAGTCTGGTGTTCGAGAAGGCGTATCCAAAGTACGTGGTATATACGGCGTATTAAGGTTTCTTGGAGTAGGGACCACGTTTGATATCTTTAAGAATATTCACATGCTATATATCCAATACAACGTATTGGTCTTCTCTGGATACGACGTATTGATCTCGTTTCCTTTTGTGGTCTGTGGTATATCCTATATCATAACACGGGGTCGATTCTTGGATTGGGCTAGTTTCTTAGAAAAAGAAACACTTGAGAAAGAATATCTTAGAGAGAGAAAGTGTTTTTCTATGAATGGAAATAATGACTAGCTTGCCTTTCCAAAGTTAGAAGAGGCTTATATATTGTACTTACAATATACCGGGTTTATTCGTACTGACTTAAAACCGAAAAAGACTATTTAACAATTAACACTACGAGCTATAATTAAACAGTTAAAATACATGGGGGGACCGAGTCTTTTTCTGATATCTAATAATCTCACCCCTAAGGAGGGTCACCCTGATACATACCAACCTTTGATCACTTCATTCTTTAGCTCGTAGAAATTTTGTTATTGACATTTGGGATAGAAACTCTTTTGATTCTTCTTACGCTTGTCTTTGACTGTGATTTGACCTTTTGAGATCATTGCCCAAACTATAAATCTTACATCCATCTATGATGGATCGCATATCTCGTGCACTTGTGAAGAAAACTTGACATCAGAGTTTGCGGAAGCTTGACCACCTTTATGACGTCTTTCATAACATCATAACAAGTGTAGGTCGCTGTCATATCATTTGGTTTATGAACTTGACATTACTGGAACTGGGTGTCTCATTCTCTATCTCCTTCTTTAATTGTTTTTTAATCCGGTAATGAAAACAGTTAGATATACAGAAGAAATGTTGAAATAGACATGTATAAAGTGTTTTTATGAAGACTTTTGTAACACTTCGAGAGTTTGATTTGTTTGTCAAATGATAATAACCATCAATTCTTACTTCTACATGGAACAAGATTGTTTCACACAGATTGCCACCTCGTTTCTGTCCAGGTTGGTCACAAGATTGATTTTCTTATAGAGTCGACAATGTCACCCCAACTAGGCTTGTTTGATGTTGGCTCTAGCAGGATTTCCATCTTCATTGTGAAAAAACCTTGTTTCACTCGGATGTTCTGGCAATATCACAATGATAATGCGTAGGACTCTTAGGATAGACTTGTTTCCACAGTGTGTCGAAAGAAAAGGAGGAATTGGATATTGTGTCCTGTGAGTGGATTAATTGTCGATCTCTTGGCTCTAGACTCTAATAGGCGTTTTGGTTTCTAGTAATCGGAGGCTGGAGCAGTACTGCCACCTGTTCAATATCAACTAACTCGGAGTGGAGAAAGTCAATAGATAACTGTGTTTAGTCTCTGGTGAGAGATGAAACAGAATCTTTTGAAGTTTCTGAGGGCTAGGAGGGTTATGCATTGCATCACTGGGTCCATGATGACGATTCAATGTCAGCAATCATCATTGTGATTTCTGGCAGAATATGAATTGACCGGTTTTCTGCCTTAAGAGATAATGGAGGGCTTCTTTCTTTACACCCTTTATCCTTACATTTCTTTTTCATTCTTCAACCTCTTCAGTGCTTACCGAGACTTCATGACTAGAACCTTGTTGGGTTTAATTCCTTAGTACTAGCTCATCTCAGTCGGCATTTTCCTTATTCTCACTTTTACTCCTTTTATATGTCATACCTAAGGACTTCTACACTAACTAGTGGATTGTCCCTGGGTAGATCCCTCCGGTTATGGCTGGATCATTGGAATAGTACCTAACCTTACCAACCTTATAACTCCAATAAATTAAAATGCATGGTCGGTCTTTTGGTACAGTTCTCCTTTCCATCAAACCAATTGAAAATTCAATTAACGGTAATTTATGATATAAATATCAAAGGTTTTTAGTACCTCGATCGTTTTTGATTTTTTTTTCAAAAACGCTCCCCCTCAAAATGTGCTTCGGTATTCGAAATTGTGTAGCACGTTTGGGCGGAGTATATATGAGTCCTAATAATCACGGTTATTATTGTACACATATTTTAATCACATTTTCTCCCCTTATCAAAAATTTTAAACCCTTTGACATTTTGGATATCAATTGATTTAAATATGTTATAAATTTTGGGAGAAAAGTGTGGCCTTAATTCGCAAGTCGTGTAAGAGACATATAACTGCTCTCCCTCAATCGTTGAGGGATATAAATTACTCTACACTTAATCATCAGACGGTTAATACCTACTAATGTACAGTTATATTATTCACATATTGAAATAAAATAAATAAAATTAACCTTTTGATTGTAATGACGATGTCGTCACGTTGTTCTGTTGATCAGCCTGTAGTCAATATCTCTTATTCTTCCTCCAACAAAGCTTTCTAGACTTCGATAGATCCTTCTGATCTGTAGTCTTTTCTCGATTGCTTCATGTATGAAAGTTTTTGCTTCTTCTCTTGTCATCTCATTAACCATTTCCTGTTTCCATGCCCTTATTGTACTCGTACAGATGAAAGTCTTTAACCATGTGGTCCAGCTTTTCCATGACTCTTGTCAACGTCCCATCACTAAACTTGTGAAGCTCATTCAGCCTCGTCAACTTTCTTTAATTATTTCCATCTCTGTAGACAACGGCTCTTGGCTTAGGGACTATCGTATAATCTTCTTTGAAGTGATAGTCGGTTGCATCCCAATTTAGACGTTTAAGGTTGATCTTTGTTTGATAACTTTCAATCCCGAGCTGCAAAGTCTACCCACCACGACTTCCTGATATCAGGTTTTTTATCCACATTGTAGACTACTGTGTGAAGTACTTGTCTTGTCTGTCTTGAGCAGATGGTGAGTCTTTTCTTGAATATTGAGTAGGAACAGATCTTTCAAAATCATTTAGATGAGATTTTGAAATACCTTTTCGGAGATCTTGTTGTACTCTTGGTAATCAGCAGTAGTTAGTATTATCTCTCTTAGGTAGTTGTATCTGTATTTTTCGGAATTACCTATGACACTGATCAACACTGAGAATTCGCATCTGCGATCTGGATTGCTTCTCGATCAGAGGACTCACCTGTGTTTGGTGATAGTAGAATGCCTTCCTCCCTTAAGCCACCAGTGAGTGATGCCATAGACCGCACATTTATGTCATATTCCATTTCACTTTAACCCACAAAGTTCGAACTATTTCTTCAGGCCAAAAGTCTAGGAGATAACGAAAATTAAAAATAAAACCAGCGGCTTTGAGCTTGGATATGGATAAGGCAATTTTTCGCTCTTTGTCACCTGTTAGAAGATAATCCAGATCCTTATTGAAGAAGAATTGTGGTTGAATAGTTACCTGACCGGGTGGTCCTCCTAAGGGTAGTGGTTCATATACATTTCACAGAATTTGATGACCCTCAGGATTTCCCAAATGAACCTTATTCATCAGCAGCTTATGGCATTCATCCATCTGATATTGAAGAAAGACCTTGTTCTTATGAAAGGCTTTAACAAGGTTAAAAGCTGGACCTTCTAAATCAGCTTTGTAGAGCTTCTTCTTTCCTGTTCTTCTACAGAACCATTTGATGAATGGCCCAATATCATATGTCTTCCTTTAAAGCTTGTTCTCCGCAGGAACTTGATACGTTGTGGCGTATGTATTTGCCCAGTTATTCTCTGGTTCAGGGAAATCATTCGGGGGAATAGTCCATTCTGGTTCAGGTGTAGCAGGTCTCTCGCTTAATGTGAGCGTTATATGTGTCCTCCATATCTGAGACATGCCCTTCATCCTGCATCAGAATGTCATCTGAAGATTGTTCAAAATGTTCTAATTCGGGATCAGATCTGTGCATCAAAGAGTCAACAACAGCATCTCTAGTGTCAGTGATCTGCCATCCAGTTGAGGTAAGAGCTGGATGTTGTTTGGAAGCAGATGCATCAGACTCTCTTGGTTTCTTTAAACTTTGGTCATCATCTTTCGGAGGAGGTTGAGCTGACCCAGATGCGGCAGAATCGGATTGATATGTGTTTAATTACACATACCATTTTCCACTATATACGGACTTAAATGACTAAAAACGTACCAAAAATACATTGTATTTGTATGTTTGTATTCGTATTGTGCAGGAACGGATATTCAAGAAAAGGACAAAAAGAAAGCCAAAAGCAAAAAATTCCAAGCACGGTGTAGAAAAGGGCAAAGTCAAAAGTCAGCAAAGCAAGAAAATACAACTTGAGGGGCCAAAACTGCCAAAACCTCACGTTGTATTGCAAAAGAGAAAGACTGGTGTAAAAATTGCAAAGAAGGTAGAGATTGCATTTAAGTTATATAACTTAAGGGGACCATTTCTGCCCTACCTCCCAAAAAGTCTTTCTTTTCCCGCCCCTAAAAACCCAGTTACAACTGTATCGTCGTGCCCATACCTTCTGGCCCTGCAAAACCAATTTTCTCCATAGCCAAAATCATTTTTAATTCCACCCTATAACCCATCCAGTTGTATAAATGACTTGTTGGCACAATCCCTCACCATTCCCTAAAAACAATTTTCGATGGCTAAGATTGCCTCCAAGAAGCTCAATAAGAAATCAAAGGCTGGGATTCGTTTCACAATTACCTCACACAACTAGCACACTCTTTTTGCTCTCTCCAAAGAAGCACAAGCTGCAAGTCCAAGAGATAAAGACTTCGGCTATAAATAGAGCCTTTTGTAAGCCTTTGATGAATGTTAGTTTTTAGCTTTTAATCTTAAAAATAATTTAGCTTATTTTCAGTTTGTTTCAAGTCATTTACAGCTTTTACTTTCATCTTTTGACACACTTTCAAGGTTAATGCAAGGTTTGAAAGTTTTTAAAGTCAATATTACATACCCAGTGTAAGTTCTCTGTCATATTGTTTTGTGTTCCCCAAAAAGTTTCATCACAGCTTACTCATAGGCTGTTTTCATTAAGTAAAAATAAAAAGTTAAGTGTTAAGAGGAAAATCATAAGTATCACTCTTCAAAATATACCACAGCTTAGGTTTTTGGATGAATAAGCCAGTTCTGGATGGCTTATGGACTTCACTGCTTGTTTTATACAAGCTAGAGCTTGTAGATTCTCTGTTTGACCCTGTTTTGAGCAAGGGTGTTGTAAGTTTTTCTTTTCCCTATTGTTCTTATTTTCTGCAGAAATGTTTTAAGTGCTTATTTTGCTTATTTGCTAGTTGAAAGTGGTTTACTTTACTTTCTTACTTTAGATACTGATAGTTCACTTGTTACAATGTTAGTTATAGGTAATATGCTAGTTCACTTTTGGGGAGCAGTATTAACCTTAAAGCTACCTGTTACTTAACTCCTAGTTAGTATGCTAGTTCATTTTTTAGAACAGCAACTAACTTTACACTACCTCAAGTACTAACTCCAATTTAGTACTGTTTTGTCTTATCTGTTTAGTATGGTTGTTCAACTTAGCTGTCAGCTTTTTATTTCTACTTATTTAAGTTCTTTAGTTTTTTAAGTTAGATTAGCCTATTTTTAGTCTATATATTCAGTAGACAACTTATTTCTGCCCTTTTTAAAAATAATTTAAGAGTTTATCAGTTTTAGTTTCTTGCTTGTATTTATTCATTTTTTTAGTCTTATTCTATGTTGCTTTTATTCCAATTACTAAGTGCTTATTAAGGTTAGGTGAACTTCTGTTTTAGCTTGTTTGCTTATTTATTAATCCTTTAAGTCTTGTTAGCCTAGCAGTACTAACCTTAAGCTAACAGTACTAACTTTAGCCTAGCAGTACTAACTCCAAGTTAGTACTGGTAGTTAAAACTGTTAGTACTGTTGTTAGTACTGTTGTGTTTATCTTGTTAAATTTAGCTTAATTGCTCTTTATATTTGCCTTATTTAGAGTTAGTTTAGCTTATTTAATTATTTAAGTTTATTTGAAGCTTATTTGTGTCTTTAGTTTAAAGTTTTACGTGTTTTTGTCATTATAGTTTTGATTCTTGTTCTAGGTTTATTCTCCCTTAGCTCTATTTTTATGTCTTATGTTTTTGCTTATTGTTATAAAATTTTAGTGCCAAATCATTCCTTGTGGACATCCCATAGCACAAATCTCAATCGTCTTGCGATTTTTTCTATTTCAGCCTCTGTTGGGACATAACGACCCGGGTAGACTCCCTATACTGCTTCGATGATTTTCTTGCGCTCGCGTTGGTTTCGTCCTGGTGCAATTTATATCTAGATAGATGATTTTTACAGGGTGTGAGTTGCGCGAGTCAAATTTTGGCGCCGTTGCCGGGGAGGCTTTGAAAAAGAATATCGTTACGTTTGAATTTTTTTTTATTACATATGTGAATATTTTCTTCTATAAAAAATAAAAAAGTTCAAAAATATTTTTCATTTTCTTTTACTAGTATAATTATCATATAAAAAAAAAAAAAAAACCAAAAATATAAAACATTGTCCATAAAAAGAAATAAAATTCACAAATTGGTAAAAATACCAAAATATAATATTCTCAATGGAGGTATTATCATAATAACTTCCGGTGTATTATTGGTTCCCAACTCGAACAAAAGATTTTAAACTTCATTTGTGTCTCTACGATATACGGCTCTCACCTTTGACAAGTTAAACAACGCGATAAGTGGGTATATGGGGGTTGTTCTAGGGAACTACGACCCGAAAGGAGAAATAAGCTTCGCGCTATTCTTACTCCTCCGCTCACCTGTGCGTTTATCATTTTGAGAGCTACCGTGAAGTAAGTAGATTATTTGGGTTCAAGTTATCTAGTTTTAGGTTCCTGTCTGTTTAAAATAGATTGTGAATAAACTGAAAATCAAAAATACTTTTGTGTTCTTATTTTAGTGCTGCGCACTCGTTCTAAAGGTCGTCGTCTACAACAACAACAAGTCTCTAATCTTGTTGAACTCTCAAAGTACGATGGCTGATAATCGACTATGGCAGAACTTGCTCTCAGGCTCCCACCGAGGGTTACGAGGGAAGCAATTATTTTTCCTTGAAATTGAGAGCAGCAAATTTTGAGATCAAGCATGGGTTGCTAACTCTTGTCCAGAACAAGCAGTTCTTCGGACATGACAAAGAGGACCCACATGCCCACATCCGTTACTTCAATAAAATCACCTCTTACTTTGAGGGATATCCTAATGTCCCGCCACATCAATTAGTTGATGCTTTTTCTTTCTCTCTCTGAGGGGGCAGCCGGCTATGGCTGAAAATACCCCCTCGATCAATTCAAACATGGGATGATCTCGTTGCTAAATTCATCAATCAGTTTTTCCCACCTTCTAAAACGACAAATCTTCGAAACGAAATTACCAATTTCAAACAAAGATTTGATGAGTCGTTTAGTGAGGCTTGGGATCGATTCAAAGATCTTCTCCGAGCATGTCCACATCATGGATTCTCGGAGCTTCACCAACTTGATACATTTTACAATGCCTTAAATGTTAATGATCAAGACTCTTTGAACTCCGCCGCAGGTGGTAACTTTTTGGACAAAAGGCCCGCTGATTGCTCAAGCATCATCGAAAGCAAGTCTAAAGTTCGTAACTCCCGAAGCAAAGCCATTATTGCTAAAGTGAGTACGAGCGCTTCCACCTCCGGTATATCTCCCGATGTTGCTGAATTGAAAGATATGGTTAGAGCTCTACTTCTCGACAAGCAGACATCTCCAATTCTAGTTCCAGCTCCCGCTCCCGTAAAAGCGGTTGAGCAAAGTTGTGTTACCTGCGGTGGTGCCCACTCATATCGTAATTGTCCGGCTACCGATAGCAACAATTACCGCATAAATCAAGAATAGTTCGCAAGCCAGCCGCAAGCAAATTTTAACCAGGAAATTTGGTTACCGTCCGCCACCGATGGCAAAAACTAACCAGACACCCGGTTTTCCTCCCTTTGAACCACAACCAAACCAACAATCAGAATCGTTGAGAATCCAGAACCAAAAACCGTGGAAATGGCTTACAACCAGGGTCAATTTCCAACGGACCCCAGGTTCAACAACAAAGCCCCAATGTATCAACCTTCGGTTAATCATACACCCAGCTTACAGCTTCAGTACTCCTCTGCTTGGGTGTGTTCAAAAACTGATTTTTGAGAGCTATGTCTTAGGTAATGATGCGGTTTATGCAAAATATGCAAAACCAAGAATGTCCAACATTAAGTCTTGCTTACCAAAATCGTAAGAATTCCTAAACCAGCTTCTACTACAAAATTCGGGTTACTCTTCCTAGCAACATCGTTGTCTACCCCGAAGGGTGAATTGAAAGCATATCACCACCAGGAAGCGGTCCTGTTTCATATGATGGACCTCAAAAATCCACCGCCGTGTGGTGGATGTTGAAACCGGAGGTGACAAGGGCACAGTGCTTCCTACCGGAGAGTACAAAGACGGCCAACCTCCAATAGTCCATGATGATGAACCAGTTGTCATGCCTAGAACCAAAACGACTTTACCATATCCATCTAGGGTAAACAAGGAGAAAATCCGCGAAAAGGACGACCTTTTAGCTTTGAAATTCATGGAAATTTTTCGGAATCTCCACTTCGAGCTAAGCTTCGCAGATGCCCTCCTGCACATGCCTAAGTTTGCTCCGATGTTCTGAAGGCTTTTGAACAAACAAAGACATGATCTTGGAATTAAACCAAACACCGGTTAATGAAATTGCTCCGCAGTCATCTAAAAGTACATTCCCGAGAATTGGAGACCGGCTTAGATTTCTGATACCGTGTGATATTCAGAGTTGGATGAATGCTTTCGCCCTGGCCGGATTCTCGTTGTGCAGCCTCTCTAATGCCACTCTCCGTATTTGAAAAGCTTAATCGCCAAGGGCTTACCAAAACTAGGATGGTACTCGAGTTAGCCGACCGATCAATCTCCACTTCCACCGGCATAGCCGAAGATGTTTTTGTGAAGGTTGGAACCTTCTACGTTCCAGCCGATTTTGTGGTAGTTGACTATGAAGCGCGAACCCAAGAGTCCGTTGATTTTAGGAAGACCATTCTTAGAACGGCAAGAGCCTTGATTGATGTACAATGGTGAAGAGTGACCTTCAAGGGGCATTTGATGACAATCCGTGACTTTCAAAGTAGGTGCTACGAAAAATTTTCCTACAATGCCATAGGAATCAGTTAACAATGGTCGACTTTATTGATTATAGCGTGCGAGGAATATCTCAAGAAGTTTTAGGATTCTCGGAAGTGTATTAGGCAAAATGGAAATTCCCACTCCTTCTTTGAACCAATTGGTGATTATACACTTCTTCCCACCCTCACTAATGCAAGGGTTATTTGATGTCATTCTTTGAAGAAAATCTAGGGCTGAACTTTCTGTACTTCGTATAAGTCAGGAATGATGATGTCCGAATGTGATCCCGAGAATGACATTCTTCTTCTTGAAGCTATCCTGATAGTGAGCCTTTATCCCACTTCCTAACCATGAAAACTTTTTTCCTGAGGATAGGAAAGATCTTAAGTAATTGTGAAGCCATGAACGATGGAACACCAATTAATGAACCTCCCCGTGAGGTCGAGCTCAAGGACTTACCTTCCCCACCACGCTATGCATTTTTGGAGGGTGACAACAAGTTACCTGTCATAATTGCTTAAAGATTTGAGTGTCGGGAGAAAGCCGCTCTAATAAAGGTGTTGCAGGTCCCACAGCGAAGCCATCGCTTGAAACTCTCCGATATCAAGGGTATTAACCCGGAATTTTGTACTCATAAAATTTTAATGAAAGAGGACTACACACCAGCGGTCCAACATCAGAGACGAGTAAACCTAAAAATCCACGATGTCATATAAAAGGAAGTTGAAAAACTTCTTGATGCTGGATTAATTTACCCTATATTCTCGGATAGTCCCTGAGGTAAGCTCCTCGGTACCACTGCCTTTGTACCAAAGAAAAGTGGTTTGTACAGTAGTGAGAATGAGCAAAATGAGTTGATCCCAACCGCTTAGTTACGGATGGGAGTATGCAGTGACTACCGAAAAGTTGAAGAAGCCACCCAAAATGACCATTTTTCCTCTTACCATTCATTGGACCAAATGCATTGAGGAGGCTTGCGGGAAAACAAATTACTATTGTTTTCTCGATGGATTTCTCGGGTTATTTTCAAATACATCGACCAAATGTATCCAGGAACAGACACATTTCTTGCACATACGGAACCTTTGCCTACCGCCGCATGCCCTTTGGCCTCCTCTGCAATGCATCAGGTACATTCCAGGATTATGATGGCAATCTTCCACGACAGATGAAAAAAACGATGGAAGTGTTTTATGGATGACTTTTCGGTTTTTGGAAGTTCTTTCTCTACATGCTCTACCCATTTGGAAAAGATGCTTAAGCGGTGTGAGCCTCCAATTTAGCTCTAAACTGGGGAGAAAGCCTATTTCATGGTTAAGGATAGGCAGTGTTCTTGGACACAAAATCTCCAAGTCGGGAATTCGTGGTCGATCGAGCTAAAGATTGACTTTATCGCAAAGCTCTCTTCACCCGGAACATACTTGTCAAAGGCATCCGTTGTTTTTCTTGGGCACATGCCGGGGTTTTATAGAAGATTCATCCAAAATTCTCAAAATAGCACTGTCCCCATGACCCATTCGCTTGAAATAAGAGGGACCTCCGTTTTATTTTCCAAAGGTGTATTGATGCATTTTATACACTCTCAAATAGAATCTAAACCGATGCTCAATCCTGACTTGCCTAGACTTGTGGAATGAACCATTTGAACTTATGTGCGATGCAAGCGATTTCGCCTTAGGTGCAGTCTTGGGGCAACGTCATGAGAAACATTTCAGACCTATACACTATGCAAGCAAAACAATGAATGAGGCGGAATCACGTTACACCACAACAGAGAAAGAAATGTTGGCTGTGGTGTACGCATTCGAAAAATTCCGATCTTACCTTGTCATGAACAAATGCACTGTGTATACGGATCATTCCGCCCTCAAGTATCTCTTTGCAAAGAAAGATTCTAAGGCGAGATTGCTCCGATGGGTTCTGCTCCTTCAAGAGTTCGACTTTGATGTAGTTGACACAAAAGGAGCTGAGAACCTAGCGGCTGATCATCTATCACGATTAGAGAATCCTCACAAGAATGAGCTCGATCCAAAAGAGATAAATGAAAAATTTCCTCTGGAAACTCTTAGTTCGATTGCTGCTCTTGATTCTAGTACCCCATGGTTTGCTGACATCGCAAACTACCATGCGGGAAATTTCGTGATCAAAGCGTGATCTCAATAGGAGTCATACCCAACAGAACAGAAAAATTCTTCCAAGAAGTGAAGCATTATTTTCGGGAAGATCCCTTTCTGTTTAAAATTTCTGTGCGGATCAAGTTATTCGACGTTGCGTTTTTGGCAAAGAAGCCCATGACATCCTTATGGCTTGCCACGATGGTCCCACCGGTGGACATCACGGTGCTAACTACACAGCAAGAAAAGTCTTCGATTCCGGATTCTTTTGGCCCACAATCTACAAGGATGCCCATGAGTTGGTTAAAAACTGCAACTCATGCCAGCGTCAAGGAAAAGTTTCACAACGTGATGAGATGCCACAAAATTCAACACGTTTGTGAAATCTTTGACGTTCTGGGGCATTGACTTTATGGGGCTTCCCATCATCAAAGGCATCAAATTACATCCTCGTGGCGTTGATTATTTATCAAAATGGGTTGAAGGCAAAAGCGCTCCCCAACGATGACGCCCCGAGTTGGTTTGCAATTTCTTAAATCTCTCTTCGCCAGATTCGGGTTGCCCCCTCGTGAAATCATAAGTGATCGCGGAACCCCATTTTAGTAATGACCAATTTGCAAAGGTCGTGTTAAAGTACGGGTATATTTCAGTCACTCATCGTCTTCCACCCCCGGGGCGGGTTATCATCACAAACAAGTGGACAAAGTTGAGGATCCAATCGTGGTTTGAATTACGATTCTTGAAAGGACGTAGGAGAGAACCGTACCTCTTGGTCAGATAAGCTCGATGATGCTTTATGGGCTTTCCGCACAGCTTACAAAACACCCATCGGGTGTACTCCATACAAGTTAGTCTACGGAAAAGCCTGCCATCTGCCAATTGAGTTAGAACACAAGGCCTACTGGGCCTTGAAACATACAAACTTTGATCTAAAAACCGCTGGTGACCATAGAAAAGTTCAACTGAATGAACTTAATGAGCTCCGTGATGAAGGGGGGGGGGCGTATGAGAACTCTTTGATCTATACAAGAAAAGACAAGAGATTCACTACTCCAGATCAAGAACCGTTTTCAACGTCGGTGATCGAGTCCTCCTCTTTAACTCTAGATTGAAGATTTTCTCAGGAAAGCTTAAAACCCGCTGGTCAGGACCATTCACTATCACACAAGTTTTCCCATATGGCACTATCGAGTTATCCCAAAACTCTGGGCCAAATTTCAAAGTGAATGGTCATCGTGTTAAGCACTACTTTGGAGGGGACGTACCACAGTTGGTAGTCCCAGATCTCCAAACATTCCCTAATGTCCAATAAATTCAGGTGACGGGTCAAGCATAGCGACCTTAAACAAGCGCTTCGTGGGAGGCACCCCTATGCTTTATCGTTAGTTTAGTATTATGTATGATTGATATAAGGTTTTCTGTTGTATGGGAGGTTTGCCTTTTCCATTACCCGTGTTTCGTTGTTTATGTTGTTAATTGTCCAGGATTGCCCTGATTGTGAAGATCTCTCGTGCTTGTATTTTCAAGAGCTTTTTCAATCCTCAGCTTCATTTTGGGAATCCAGTATCCAATCTAATAGACTAAACGTTTTTTTCTTTTGGCCCACTTCATAAAAGCCTTAGATTTAGTAGGTACACCCTTTGAAACCTCTGAGGGCGATCGTTTAGTTCTAGTTTGGGGGGGATCCTTCGATTTGATTTACCTGCAAGCCCCAGTTGTATCACGTAATTCGTTTCTACACCACATTTTGGCAAAAATACCAAAATAACTGAAAAAAAAAAATTGACGAATTTTCAAACAATAAAATAAGTCGTTTTATGTACAGTTTCGACTTTCCATAATTGGGTTTAGAATGAGAATAATTTTTGATCGATCGGGCGTTGTTGAGCCCTATCTAGTTCCTCAATTGTAAGGTAAGCTTTCACGAGATGAGAACAGAAGTGATGAATTGAATTAAGTTTAATGTGTTGAAGCACGATTCGTCTCAAAACTTATTATGAATAATCCTTCGTGTTCTTTTTTCTCCATAGCTTATAATCCACCTAATCACACGTGCTTGTTCAACTATGTCAATCGATGTTTTTAGAAATAAAAAAAAAAAAAAAAAAAAAACAAAAAAAAAAAAGCTTCAATTTTTGCAACTTGATTCTTTAAAACGCAGGTTTGAAAAGATAAAATGCCCAAGATAGCAATGAATGAAGTTAATAGATGCAAAAATGCCATGAATATTGTAATTATGCCAATGAAGCTTACATTTGATCATTGGAGCTAGTAAAAGATGTGTCTGATTTTCCCACTCCGCTAACCCACGAGGTGGGGGTTCAAACTAAGACGTCTTTAGATTTTAGGAATTTTGGTTATCTTTGTGTGTGTTGTGATATCTCACTTGGAAGAAAGGTCTAGGTGAGGGTTCTTCAAAACTAAGACACCGATTCTTAGCCATATTGGAAGAAGGTTCTGTGATTTGTGATTTCCCCACTACGCTAGCAACGGGTGGTTTTCAAAAACTTAAGAAACCCCGGTCGTTGGTTGTGATATCCTATAGGGAGCGAGGCTAGGTAGTGTTCAAACAGGCAACCCATTCCTAGCTTTATGGAAATTATGAAAATGATAAATTGTTGCAAAAAGTTCAATGGTTTAAAATCAAGTTACATGTGCCTAATAAGTTGTTGCTTTGAGTCGTGATTTCATCTTGAATTACGGGACATGAATATAAGTTGATCTATATGGTTGAACCGTGCACACACATTCAAATCATTATACCCATGTTGGGAGTAAAAAGTTCACAAGTCATAAATATGAGGGCCTTAACATCTAAATTATATCGACAATGATCTTGTTTAATTGCTTGGTTTAGATCTAGTGAATTTCAGGGGACGATGAATTTATCCGTCAGGACGTCCGTAGATTATTCTATGGGCGCTTCTCATTTATGATCCCAATGTTGATAAAATAAAGGAAGTCAAACAGGTAGTTAGAAAAGAAAAAAGAACAAAGAAAATCCAAAAAATTTTAGGATAGTTATTGTACATTTAGAAATTGGTGGAAAACGGGACTCGTCGAAGCTATTGATTCTTTAGTTCCCCTTGACGAACACTTTGCTACTTTTCGAGGTAATTAGTCGAGGGGGCCTAGATAGATTTCTTCGTTTCATTGAGTGTTTACTTCATAACATTGCGTGAGGACACGGCAATACCTTAGTATGGGGGATTTTGATATGTGTTTAATTACACATACCATTTTCCACTATATACGGACTTAAATGACTAAAAACGTACCAAAAATACATTGTATTTGTATGTTTGTATTTGTATTGTGCAGGAACGGATATTCAAGAAAAGGACAAAAAGAAAGCCAAAAGCAATAAAAATTCAGCACGGTCTGGTAGAAAAGGGCAAAAGAACAAAAGTCAGCAAAGCAAGGAAAAATACAACTTGAGGGGCCAAAACTGCCAAAACCTCAACGTTGTATTGCAAAAGAGAAAGACAAGGGTTAAAATTGCAAAGAAGGTAGAGATTGCATTTAAGTTATATAACTTAAGGGGACCATTTCTGCCTACTCCCCAAAAAGTCTTCTTTCCCGCCCCTAAAAACCCAGTTACAACTGGTATGTCGTCCCATACCTTCTACCCTGCAAAACCACTTTTCTCCATAGCCAAAATCATTTCATCCACCCTACTAACCCATCCCAGTTGTATAAATGACATGTTGGCAATCCCTCACCATTCCCAAAAACAATTTCGATGGCTAAGATTGTCTCCAAAGAAGCTCAATAGAAATCAAAGGCTGGGATTCGTTTCACAATTACCTCACACAACTAGCACACTCTTTTTGCTCTCTCCAAAGAAGCACAAGCTGCAAGTCCAAGAGATAAAGACTTCGGCTATAAATAGAGCCTTTTGTAAGCCTTTGAGGCATGTTAGTTTTTAGCTTTTAATCTTAAAAATAATTTAGCTTATTTTCAGTTTGTTTCAAGTCATTTACAGCTTTTACTTTCATCTTTGTAACACTTTCAAGATTAATGCAAGTTTGAAGTTTTTAAGTCAATTTACAATAACAGTGTTAAGTTTCTTAATCATATTGTTTTGTGTTTAAAAAGCTCTCACCACAGCTTACTCATAAGCTGTTTTCATCAAGTAAAAATAAAAAGTTAAGTAGTTAAGAGAAAATCATAAGTATCACTCTCAAATACACCACAGCTTATGTTATGGATGATAAGCCAGTTCTGGATGGGCTTATGGACTCTCACTAGCTTGTTTTATACAAGCTAGAGCTTGTAGATTCTCTGTTTGACCCTGTTTTGAGCAAGGGTGTTGTAAGTTTCTCTTTTTCTTGTTTTTCTTATTTTCTGCAGAACTGTTTTAAGTGCTTATTTTGCTTATTTGCTAGTTGAAAAGTGTTTGAATTACTTTCTTACTTAGTACTGTACTGTTACTTTATAAGTTAATAATGCTAGTTGAATTTTTGGAGACAGTACTAACTTAAGCTACCAGTCTAACCTCCAAGTTAGTACTGCTAGCGTATTTTCTTGGGATTTCAAAGGAGAGTACTAACTCAGCACTTGCTGTACTAACTACAGTTAATATGTTTGTTAGAACTGTTAGTCTGGTAGTTCATTCTACCTTATTAGCTTATCTATTTCTGCTTATTTAAGATTGTTTTAGCTTTTTTAGAGTTAGATTAAACCATTTTCTTTACTGTTTGCCTGATTTAAGTTTATTTTCCTTTTTAAGTATTCTCAAACAGAGTATCAGTTTTAGTTTTCTAGCTTATTTATCATTTTAGTTTATTCTAGTTGCTTATTCCAATTACTAAGTGCTTATTAAGGTTAGGTGAACTTCTGTTTTAGCTTGTTTGCTTATTTATTAATTCTTTAAGTCTTGTTAGCCTAGCAGTACTAACCTTAAGCTAACAGTACTAACTTTAGCCTAGCAGTACTAACTCCAAGTTAGTACTGGTAGTTAAAACTGTTAGTACTGTTGTTAGTACTGTTGTGTTTATCTTGTTAAATTTAGCTTAATTGCTTTTTATATTTGCTTATTTAGAGTTAGTTTAGCTTATTTAACTTATCTTAAGTTTATTTGAGCTTATTTGTGTCTTAGTTTAAAGTTTTAACGAGTTTTTGTCATTCCTAGTTTTGATTCTTGTTCTAGTTTATTCTCTTTGCTATTTTTATGTGCTTTTGCTTTCGATTATCAGTTTTAGTGCCAAATCATTCCTTGTGACATCCAAACACAAATCATCAATCGTCTTGCGATTTTCCATTTCAGCCTCGTTGGGACATAACGACCCGGAGACACCCTATACTGCTTCCGGTTTCTTGATTTTGTGGGTCCTGATCCTTGTTTTATATTTATAGATGTCTACGTTTATTTATATATAATAAGGGGTAAGTTTTTAGAGTCAGGGACCTTTCCCATCGTCTAGAGGAAACAAATATATTCTAGTAGCCGTCGATTATCTTTCCAAATGGGTTGAAGCGAAAGCGCTCCCTACCAACGATGCTAGAGTAGTTGTTAAGTTTTTAAAATCCCTTTTCTCTCAATTCGGTGCTCCGAGAGCGATCATAAGCGATCGTGGGACCCATTTTTGTAACGATAAGTTTGCAAGAGTCATGTCAAAATATGGTGTCACCCATCGTCTTTCGACTACTTACCATCCTCAAACGGTAAGAGAAAACCGTGCCTCATGGTCAGACAAACTAGATGATGCATTATGGGCTTTTAGGACCGCTTACAAGACTCTAATTGGATGTACTCCGTACAAGTTAGTCTATGGAAAAGCATGTCACTTACCAGTTGAATTAGAACACAAAGCATATTGGGCT